>JAVCKT010003376.1:23041-60239 GCA_032273925.1 Rhynchotus rufescens | reverse complement strand
CCGCGCGTGGCCGCCGCCGGGTCAGCACCGGGCGAGGCGGACAGCGCCGGCGCCATGGAGCCGCCCGCGGGCGCCGGGGCCGCCGCCGCCAGCGCCCTGGAGCTCGCCCTGGAGGAGGAGCTGGCGCTGCTGGCGGCCGCCGGGGAGCCGCCGGAGCCGCCGCCCGCCGCCGCCGCCCGCGACCCCGAGCTGCTCTCGCTCATCCGCCAGAAGGAGAAGGACCTGGTGCTGGCGGCGCGGCTGGGCAAGGCGCTGCTCGAGCGCAACCAGGACATGAGCCGCCAGTACGAGAGGATGCACAAGGAGCTCACCGACAAGCTCGAGGTGAGGCCCCGCCGCGTCCCCCGCCTCGGCCGCGCGCGCTGCTCCGTGACTTGTGGTTTTGAGCCTGGCACAGGGCTCGCCCAAGCCGCAGGGCTCGCGTGGGCCAGCTGCCTCGCGCAGCTCCGCGCGGGAGTCACCGCCATGGCCGGGCTTTCCTCCTCACGGATGCTCGGGACATGTTAATCCGCCGGCGAGGAGTTGTGCTTACAAAAGAGAAGGCCTCTCACCTTGTCTAGAGAGCTGGGATTAACATTCCCGCTTGCAGTCACAGCCCTAAGCGAATTCTTTGTGCATAGTCCTGCCTGTCCCCGTGCCCCTTCCGCGGGAAGTCAGATATCAAGTAAGGCCAAAAGGATTTGGGAAATTACTGTAAATCCTTTGTTTCGGGAGCCCTTCCGAAGGAGAGAGTTGTCTCTGCTGTTACACCTGCCCTTTACCTGTCCCACTCTTTGCAGGAACATCTCTCTGCATTTTCTACTCAGATTGAGGCAGTAGTGAAGGTGACATTTGCTCCAATTGAGGAGCACTAGTCATCAGATCCAAATCTCCCCGGGAGAAATGCTTCAGTTTGTTCTCGAGGCAGCACAGCCAGAACAAGCCCGTTTGCCAGTGAGGTTTTCCGCACAAGCTGGATTCAGCCTTTCCTAGCAGGGAGGGAACGCAAGGTGCAAGGCCAGGTGCATCCTCAGCTGCCTCTCCTGGCATCTCAGATACCACGAGGAGGTTGTGAAACGTGAAGCTGGAAGTGAGACCACAGAGTACTTTGGTTACAACTGTGACTTCCTAGGACTTTAGGTGAAACGACTCATGTGGCCAGAGGGTTCTTTTGTTCCTTGGGGTGGAGGGAGGCGTTTGATAAACATGGCCCTTGGCCTGTGTCTTTGCGTCTTGTTACTACTCCTGACTTAGCAAGTCCTGCTTTCAGGGCAGCTCCTCCAACAGGAGTCATCACTCCCTGCATAGAATCCCGCACCAACAAACAGAAAGAAAAAAAAAAAAAGGCAAAAAACCCACTGACTTGGACATTAATCCCTACAAAGGCAGCCTTCTAATCCCAGGCCGCACAGATTAAGTGCCGGCCTCCTCCAGTTGCTACTGAAGCAGACAAGGTTTCCCAAGGAGCCTGGAGGCAGGGAAGCCACAACCCTCGCCTGAGTGCCTGCACTGGGCCCAGCCCCAGCTGGGATCCTTGGTGGGACCAGCGTGGTGGGGTCCTGGAGGCAGCGGCACTAGGGGTAGTGATGCTGAATGAGCCTGTGGGAAGGCCAGAGAAGGAACAAGAAAGGATGGGAGGCCTTTCTCCCAGTTTTCTTGCTGGTTGGGAGTTGTTTGTGCAGCTCTGCCTCGGGATGGCCACACACCCCGAGAAAAGGCGGTTCCGTCTCCCTCAGCTTGTCCCTGTTTCCCGTGGCAGCACGTGGGATGCAGCTTGCTGGTGATGGCCAAAGACACTGTGTTTCGGGGGGGGTGCTGCAGAAGGGTTACAGCATTTGTACCGCCTGCCATTACCAAGCACAGACTCACCGTCTCTGACTAAACAGAGCTCCAAGGCAGCTGCCTTTGCTCCGAGGGACTAAACCACGAGCTCTGGGCTGCTCTCTGCCTCACTGCACTTGCTCTGCCTGAGCGGAGGACCCCAGCACCTCAGGAGAGCCCCGCTTTGCTCTCTCCCCAGCGTGTGAGGGCAAACCCAGCTCCATTAAGCAGCAGAGAAACTACTCTTGGGGAGAAAGTGCCTTCTAGGAGAAGCTCTGTGTAAAAATCAGTCAAGAGGCTGCATAAAGCGAGACTCCCCCATACACACCTCAGTGAGAGCCACTGTCACCACCACACGCAAGTGGGAGAGTCACAGCTACCCATTCCACTCCTTGCCTCTCCTGCACTGGTGCTGCTCCTCGCCACTGGAGAGCAGGGACTCCATCCCCTCAGCCCCTCACATCGTCTGTTCCCCAGGGCCCTGCGTGCCGGGGACAGGACCGTGATGGGTGTTTAGACACCTGAGGAGATTCGGGGTTAGCGTCTGCCTCGTGCCCAGCACATCCCCACGCAGCGGAGGGCCGGGCAGCTGTGTGCTGGCAGCAGGCTGGAGCTGCAGCTCGCGCACGGCGAAGGCCCCGGCGCTCAGCAGACGTTGCCTAGCACTGAGCGAGGCACCGAGATAGCAAAGAGAGTCTTCTGCCTGCTGCTCCGGCTGAAACTGCGGCTGCCTCTGCCGCCCCTGGGCTCCCGGCCGCCTCGCTCTGCTGCGGCTGGCGCCCTCCCGGAGCTGGGATCGCGCACCCGCTTAGTGAGTTAAAGCTGGTGGTGATAACGCTGCTCTGCCGCGCTCGCGGGGCACCCTCACTCCTCAAGTGTCTTGCAACACAGGGGAATATTTTTGCTTTTTTTTGTTTTCACTGTCTTCTCAGTGGGTTTTCTAGAAAGAGACAGTTTACAGGAAGATTCCGGAGGACCCTCGCAGGGCCCACTGTGCAGCGGGGAGAGGAGGGAGCAGCAGGTAGACTCAGCCACTCGAGCAGGGACAAGTCGTCCTGGCCTCTTTTGCAAAGCAGAGGAAGGAGGTGGAGGATCAGGGCTGCTGGAGCCGCACATTGAGGCCTCGGGAAGCGGCAGCGGGATGCGGCACGCGCGTCCTCGGCAGCCGTCACCTGGGAGCTCAGAGCTTCCGAGTGAGGTTTCTTTCCAACAGGCTCTATTTTGATAGACCTGTTTTGACCTGATTTGCGGCTCTGTCTCGGTCAAACCCTCATTTCACTGAGCCTGCCACCCCTGCCTCAGTTCCCCCAGATCGCTGCTGCCCCAGAGCGGTGCCTCCAGACCCGGCAGCGCTTCCTGAACGAGCTGTAACTCCAAGCACACATCTTTGCAATGTCTATGGAAATGACTCCATTGCAGCCGTGGCCCTTCACGAGGGCACTGCCTGGGACAATAGCAGCACTGTGTGCTGTCAAACACCCAGCCACTAATTAGGTCAGAGAAGGAGCCAACGGAGGGAGGACATGGACCCATATGAAAGGTGCCGCTTCTGGCTTCCTCCCCTCCATGAGGCTGCAGTTCTCATGCCTGTGGCTAGCAAGGCAGTCTCTAAAGGACCCAGCCACCAACCGGTTGCTCATGATTTAAGCTGGTCCCTGCTAAATCCATTGGCCTGCCTGACCTATATTTTCCGCCTATTGACATGCCGCCTGCTTTGCACTTTTGGCAGTTGTTTCAGTAAAAAAATCAGAATCAATGCACTCAACCACAGAGCCCAAGGACAGGCCGAGTGTCGAAAGTGGGAAGCAGATGCAGTGCCTGTGACCTGAGGTGACGCAGGCTCGCGGCATAGGGTCCTTGGTCCCACATCTATGTTTCTCGCTCCCTTGCTAACCCTTTTCCCTCTCTGCTTGGCAGCACCTGGAGCAGGAGAAGCACGAGCTGAGGCGGCGCTTCGAGAACCGAGAGGGCGAGTGGGAAGGCCGCGTCTCAGAGCTGGAGAGCGACGTGAAGCAGCTGCAGGATGAGCTGGAGAAACAGCAGGTCCACCTGCGCGAAGCGGACCGGGAGAAGACGCGGGCTGTCCAGGAACTCTCCGAGCAGAACCAAAGACTCCTGGACCAGCTCAGCAGGGTGAGTCAGGCTGCAAGCTTGGAAGCTGACACTGCTGCTCTAAGTGACCCCCTAAGTGGGAAAGCTTTCCCACTAAAGAGAGAAAAAACATGTCTAAATCCACTCCAATTACACCAGCATCCCTATGTGACAGGTTGTCTTTAATCTGAGATTTACACCTTTGAAGAGCACTACATTTGATTGGCAAAAGTTTTGTGGATGGGGTGGTCATTTACAGCAGAGTTTTCTTAACTTTCTGTGTCTAAACGCAACTTGGAAAATCTATTTCTCATTTACAAAAGTGCCAAACAAATGCAGCATACAGCAAGAGGCCACCTTGCAACAGAGTTGATGACTCTTTGCTGCTCCCTCTCCCCTTTCTTTGATATTTGTTGACTACCATTTCTTAATTTGAACCGAAACTGTCACCCACAGTGGTATGTCCCTGTGGGTAACCTTGCCCGGGGTGCAAGAACCTACAGAAACTCCTTGGAGTTCACTTCAGCAAAGAGCTTAACTCAACCCCTGCACAAGAGGGGATTTGTAGTGAGGCCACTGCAGATCAGTGTCATGGACTGAACACTTCCAGACCAGGGCTTGTCCCTGGCAGGAAAAAATGTAATGATTGCTGCCTCCTCCCCCACAAATTAACCTGTCTTCCAGAATTAAAATCACTACAAATCTTTATATTTGTGATGGAGAATGCAGTTACTCCCAAAGATGGAAGTATTTTCTCAACAGCTTTATATCCTAAAGTAATACACCACATGCAGACTCATGCTGAAGAGACACATCTAATGGGAGAGGGGAAGCACGTTTCAGACCAGGTTTGGTCAGGGCTGATGCAGATACTGCTTAAGGGAAGGTCGAGGCCTCAACTGCAACATGAAAACCAGAAAACTCCAGAATGGCACAAATGTACAGGTCTGGTCATTTATGATATACTGCTTTTCCATTCTGCTGGAGGGGAGAAAAACAGCTTTGGGATATAATAGTCTGTAGAGGTACTTGAAGAAATCATTCCTTATTCTGCTATATATTTTCTTGTGAGCTCCTGAACAAGTCACTAAGTGTGTGGACTCAGTCCTTAACTGACACTTCAAAAAAAGAAAACCAAAAACAAACAAACCTTCTCTAAATCAGACACACAGTAGATTGGTGTTTTTAAATCAATATCTCCCAAACATAGCTGGTATGAGAGAGGGATCTTGCACCTCTTCCCTGGACAGAGCATCTCATGTACAATGGAGACATGAGGCTCTGTCTGAGCTCCTGTGTTGTCAGGTTCGTATCTGGGGCTAAGGACTTTGCTCCCATCAAATTCCGTAACCTCAGAAGGACTTTCTGTGCATTTGGCTGATTTCTATGACTGTCTGGGAAGCACAAGATATGCCATGGTACCAACATAAGCCCAGAAAATAGGGAGGAAGGCCAGGCAGCTTGCTTGGAGGGTAGTTCCATGTGGTTTAAAGCCCACATGATGCTTGTGCTGCAGCTGCTTCCAGCCCAGCTGCTGAGAAGCCCACACAGCTAAACCTTGAGCAAAGGGGCCACAAGGTTGGGTCCTCCTGGGTGCAATGCGCAAGTGCAGGTTTTGGTCCCTTGACTCTCTGTTGCTGCCAGAAATAGGCCATGTTTGGGGCTCCAGATTTGCCACATCACAGGAAAAAAAAAAGTTGAGGCTTGATGCTGCCTTTCTGCACCACCCCAACCTCATACTGAACTTTGGAAAGGGGACGGTCATCCCCCTAATGTGCAGATGGGTACAGAGAGTAGCATACACTCACCAAGGTTCCCTGGGCAAGTTCATCCCCTCCCCAAGGCCTCCTGGTAACTCTGACAAAAAAATAAAAAAAAATAAGAAAAAAAAGACACTGAAAATGGGAAAGAGCTTCCCAAAAACATGACAATCTGGGCAAGTTGGAAGCAAACTGGGAATGGCTTTTTGGGGATCACTTAAGGTTAAACCGAGGCTTTTAAAAACATGACCTTGCTTAGCGCTTGCGTAGTGGCTTACAGCAAGTGTTTGAATTCCACACTTGCTGCTGCTCAGCAGTGCAACCACAGTCCTATTTCCCTAGTATTTTACCCCAAAGCAGTTGTGTGTCTGCTGCTTGAGGTGGTGGTGCTCAAACCTCAGTGACCTCCACAGTTCTGACTCCTTTTACTGCTTAGACTTCCAATAAACTGCAAGGTCAGATAGAGCTACATGGATGAGATAGAAATCAAAATTTAAAGGTCTAGTGCCTAAGTTTTACTTTAAACAATTAATGCCTTGTGGCCCAGTTTCACAATACCTCAGCATCTCTTCCCAGTAGAGACATTCCCTTGGCACCAGGTACTATGTCAAATGCTGCTCTTGACCTCACCAGCCAGCACCTCTGTTGCTCCCTGCTCCTTCCAGCATCCCCAGGCTCCAGCTACTCCCCAGGGCAACACAACCTTGGAAAGGAAGCATCTCCCACCTCCTTCATCCCACCCTCCCCTCTCCTGCTGCCTTTATACTCTTCTGCTACCTAATTAAACAGCTAGACCGGAGGACTTTTCTGTAATCCTGCTTTCCTTAGCTATGCAGGCTCTATCCCACCAGCTTTTTCTTCCAGTCTAAGCACAGCCCCTACACAAGACAAAAAGACCCTCCCTCACGCCCCCATCCACAAGGCAAGGGACACAAAGCACTGCTTTGCAATTAAAACACAGGCCTGAAAATCCACAGCCCATCCTGGCAGAGGCTGCTAAGGCTGAAGGATGGGGATTTTAAGTTTATTCCATCTCTAAAAACAGGGATAAGTATCTCACCTCAGAGTTGCCAAGAGGCTAAAATAAGGTCTGCAAAATGATTCGAGGTCTTCAGATGAGATGATATAGGAGTACTTTGCATATCTATTAATAGTAAGCAGGCTATAAGGAACTGCACCTCTTCTTGAAATGTGGCCCTTGGCATGGTCTGCCCAGGGCTAAACACAGTGTAAAACAGCGTTGAAGATAATGGGCTGGATTGTGAGCTTGCCGAGCGACAAGACGCAGACAAAAGATCAAACTTAACATGCCCACTGGGACCTTATTTTTCAATTTTCTGTTTGGTGCCTTAATCCCCTCTGTATGTTGGATTCACTCCCGTGCCCACAGAGCAGGACACACAGTAGTGCCCACAGCAACCAGGGCTCCCATCTTGCCTGGGAGAGCAGCAGAGCACCCAGTGGGCAGCACACCAGGTCCAACCCGCCCTTCCCGCCGTGCTCGGAGCTGAAACACGGGAGAGAAAGCACAGCTCGGCTATAAAAGCAGCGCCTTGGAAGTTATTACGTCTGCATTCTGCTTCTAGCTCCATTGCGGCTTTTCTCCCACCTGTTTTGTTTCCCTGACTGGAAAAGAAAAATCCTACGTTTCCCATCCTTTTAAGTTAAGGAGATGGGGAAGAAAGAGCAGCACCCAGCAGCAGGTCCTGCTCCCTTGGGCCTTCCAGGGCGCCTAGCACAGGTCACTGCTTGCAGCCCTTTCCCTGGGAAGAGGGAACATCGCTGCTCTGTCGGGAAGCAAAGGAGAAGAGACTTTCCCGCTGGCTCTGCTGGCAGATGGCTTTTCCCACACACTTCCTGCCGCCGGTGGCTGCCCGCCCCCCGGGTAGGGATGCAGCCTGCCCCGCTTTGAGCGCACAAAGAGGCTCTATGACGCTGTCGGGCTCCAGAGTTTTTGCAATGGAAAGCTGGTTTTGGCAGCAGAAGGAAGTGTCATCACACATGGCTGAAATAGCTCTTTGGTGCTCAGGGAGGAGATGGCAGTGGTGGCTCCCTCAGCGGATGCTTCAGTCACCGAGTCCTTGTATTCGCCAGGCACCTGAAACCAGTCTGCTTGATCCAAAAGCAGCATTTTCCTTATCCTAGGAAGGACTGGACATATTACAGTGCGAGCACCAAACTGATTTTGGAGGCAAAGTGATACTTGGGTGCTTAACACTGTGCTCCGAGGAAGGAGGACTCTGTTATCCCTGACAGTCTTGAACTGCTGCTCCAAATGGTTTCTTGGCTCCGTGACCAGCTCTAAACCTGGATTTTGCATGCAGGGTTATTAGGACCAGTGCACTGCGCAACATCCACTCCTTTTGCCACTCCAGAGCTCTGTAGCCATCACATGGTGAGCAAGCCTAATTGCCTTTAATTCCTTATTAGATCTGCACAGATGCTTAGTACAAGCCTCCTCCTGCTCCTCGCTCCTGCACACGGAACCCCGAGGGCAGGTTTGGAGGCCAGATCCCAGCACTGCAGTTTCTCTAAGGAGAGGAGCCCCCAGATGCCAGTCCCCTGGGAGCAGCCCTGTGTGCTGGGCACAGATCAGCCGCTGTGCTGGATTCTGCTTTATTTGGTCTAAATTGCCTCCGAGTCTCACAGGGCTGGAAGCATTTACTGGAGCAGCAGAGGTTCACGCACGCGTCCTGCACAACACATCACCTAAACGATCCTTGCCAAGCCTCCTGCAAGGAGAGAGGAAACATCCACTCTAGAAAAACATATATAGTGCACACATCCCTGTCCACAGGGAGCAGAGCAGCCGCTGCGTCTCAGGGTTGGACGGGACCCCAGCGGATGGACGTGGTCCCCACCGTCCCCGGGGACCCTTGCCGGTTGCTAGGCGACGGCACTGCGCGCCATCCCAGCTGCGGATGTTGCTGTGGCGACCAGCTGCGATTCCTTCCGCCGCTCGTGATGCCGCGCCAGGCGGGGGACGCGCGGGGAGACGCACCGGTGACGCGCGAGGCGGCCGGCCGGGCGCCATCCGCCGCCGCCCCCGCTGCCGGGCTCGTCTCTCCGGGCTCCGCTTCGGCCCGCTCCAGGTCTCTCACTGAAAACAGCCAGCGCACGCAGGAGATCCGCAGCACTGCAATGAACCGTGGCAGCAAGTGCAGGGGGATGATAAACACTTTAGTCCTTGCTTAAAAATGTGCCCTTATAAGCAGTGGACCTGGGCAGGCGCTGGACATCCAGCCGCATGAGGTGCCCCTAGAGCCTCCTGCCTCATCCCAGCCATAAGGCAGGAATGTTGGCCAGGATGGGCTGGGATAACCCCATCAGTGCTAACTGCTGCATCTGCCACCATCACGAGCTGCTGCTTGCACGTCAGCCAGGCCTGCCCTCACAGCACAGCTTTCACCGCTAGCAAGTAACGCTGGAGCAGATCTTGGGAGCTTCCACAAGGCTTTGGCCTGGACAGGTTGGAAATACCATCCAAGAACAAATCAGGAAGCGAGCATGGGACCAAAAGTCCCATGAAATCTGATCTAGGATGAGGAAACCCAAAGCTGGGAGAACTAACCCCCTCTTGCCTTCACTTAAGCATCAAAAACAGGACCCAAATGAACTAGCCACTTGAAATGGTGCAGAAGCTGGTTATTACACAGTAGCTCAGAGGTAGGGAGATGGGGGCCAAAAGGCTTTTTTGAAAGTATTTCTGCTTATTCACACTTGCTGTAAACACTTCCTCCAGGAGATTCCAGAAAGTAGGACACAGAAGGGGTTTGCATCCAGCCACTGCATTGCTTGCTAGAGCCACAGCTACACAACACTCAAGGCTTTGCAAATATCTACATAGGGGAAAAAAACTCAATTAAAAGCATTTGATCTTTAAAGACATTCTGGTCTATAGCATTTGCACACCTTGTAATAAAAGCCTTTCTGAATCCCTTTTTAAAATAGAATGGTTTTCCCTACACTCATTTTGGTAGACAGACCATAACCTGGAAGTCTCTTTTTGCCAGATCCTATTGCAATGCCAGGAAGCTGCTACACGGTGAGACAAGGCATAATTGTTGATATATACAGAAAATAATCCCAAAGAAGGAAATCAGCCTCTTCACCTCTTAGGCAAGCCCACTGTAGGGTGTGGACAAGTCTGTTTAAAGTGCAATTAGGAATTTAAGGAGCTGGATCCCATACTGAAGTGTTAGCAGCACAGGGAAAAACGCATCGGGGAAGAATCTGTTTTTGTAAAAGTTAGGTTTTGTTCTCCATATCATCTAGGTAGAGGACAGTGCTCAAGTGACAGGATAAAAATGAGGCAGAAGCAATCACAGCTGTAAGGTTTGCCCAGTAGACTAGAGATCTGGAGAGCTGCAGGGTTTCCAAAGGTGACTTTCAGGAATGATCAGGGAGTCACCAGTCAGGAAAGGCTGGCGATATTTTGCCTGGTGTGAAAAATTAAAATTAAAGCTGAAAGAGGCTTTCTGAGGTTACTCTATCTTTTACACAAGCCACATTTCCAGTAATGTCAGGTCAGGTCTTCTTACTATTTCTAGATAATAGAGGAAAAAAGGCAGAGAAGCCTGAAGAAATGCTCAAAAGCAATGAGTGATCTTAAAGGTTGCAGGCTTTGCAGCTGACCTGCATCTTAACTTTGCTGCAGATTTGTGTCTGTATGCAGCTGAATGCTTCCAGATTTTAGCAAACATGGTCACTTCAGGTTTCCTCAGCCTTATGAACAACGTGACATTTTCCTACTGACATTCAATCAGCTACAAAGGTGCACAGGAATTTGGTAGCTCACGTGATTTCTATAGTTTTTGCCTCTAATCAAGAGATTTATTTCCTGAAAACAGAACACTGCCAGGAAAGCAGGGAGGCAGAAATGCTGCTTGCTGGCTCCTTTCTTGACTAACCAGAATGAGCAGCTCAGGAACCCTGTAACATTTTGAACCACTTGAAGGGGAGGCAGGTGCTGCTGCAGAAACTCGAACCCAGGTCATCACCGCTGGTGTGCATAATCTAAGTCTCCTCCTAACCCACATGCAGAGGATTAACAGGACAATTTGCTGCATTTAAAGAGGCCTCCTCTGCTACCTGACCCAGCAGCTCAGAGCTCTTTGCTTATATTAATGGCAAAAATCATGAGCTGCATCTGCCTGCAGCGAGCCAGCTCCCAGCAACCTGCCCTCCAGGGCAGTCATTCACACCAGGCTTTGGAAACTTGGGAGATTCAAGTTTCCTTCATTTCTTTTCCTCCTTCTCTAAAGAAATTATCATAGCCTAAAAAGACCAAATCCCTGGGGAGATCCCCAGTCCCTGGGGAGAGGGAAGGAGACAGGCAGACCCGCTCTGCAGGCTGCAGCTTCTCTTCAATTCAAGGAGGGGACATTTGCCCAGCACAAGACTGTGTCCCCTGGCACCACATTAGCACCCTGGTTCCTGAACCTTATCTATCCCTGCCCCTTCCAATGGCCAAGGAAGGCACTTTCCTTGGCAAAACAGAGCTGCAAGGAGCCTTCAGCAGCCACACAGGCTTGTTCACATGAAGATACCGGCTCTCCTGGTCTTCCTAATCCTCTTGAGCACAGGGCTATAAACCACTCCAGGTCAGGGAGGTCCCTAATCTGCCTAAAACCCAGCTGAGATCACATGCCGCCTACCCATGCAGCATTAACCCTTCCTGCAGGACCAGAAACGTGCCACCAGCACCCAGAGTCATCCCACCTGGGCACAGAGAGGGAAGAAACTGCAGAAGGCAGTTTGCAAAGCACAGTTTCCAAACGCAGGGGTCTATACGTGCTGTGTACGTGCTCCTTTCCCCCCTCATCCCTCTCCAGTTGCTTTGCATGCAGCACATTAGCAGGAGGACTGCAGGCAGATGAGGGAGGTGCACAGTAAGTTTGGGTCAGCACCACCAAGAACGACTCATTTGTGAACACAGGGCTTGCTGAGCAGACACAGCAGAGCTTAGACGGACAGGCAGAGTCTAACACACTGCAAGCACCATGTCTGGTCCTTAGCAAAAGGCTCAATACAGGCAGCATAAACCTCAAGGTTATCTGAAGTAGGTGCTGCCTGATACAGCAGAGATTTTTGCCTTCCACACCAGCACGTCCCCTATCCTGTACTGACCATGCAAGAGATGATACTTCAAAGATGCAGAAATAACAACTTTTGGTGCATTCCAGAAGCCTTGTTAGGGAAATGTCCATAAATACCCTTCTCGCATATCTCGTCTCACTGAGATTATTCCTGTCTCCTTGGCAACTCTCGGATGAGGTATAATGCTAGCAGGGATTAGCCCCAGTGAGCCTAGTAACCCTGAGCAAAATCCTGCTCGGCCAAGTGCTCTTCTTTCCCGGCAGCGTTTAAGTGCTGCCATAAATATTATTAAATACAAGAACCTTGCAGTAAACCTGAATAAGGATGAAAACCAATACGCTGCCTCTTAAGTGGTGGTATTTGTCTTGTCCTCCAAATAGGCTCGAGACAGGTGGATATACTCAGTGTCTCGCAGCTTGACAAGCAAAGCTCTGTTTTGAATTGGTGCTTAAGAAAAGGCTTGTGCTAAAAACTTGGCCTCTAATAGCTTTATCTCCTTTGTCCCTTGGTGCTAGCAGAATCGTGCTGGGAAACTCCAAATCCCTGCAGGAGCTTAACAAACCTATGCTTTGCTTTCTTTTTTCTTCCCCCCCTCCTCCTTACCTATTAATTTCTGAAAACTAGCCTAGATTTGGGTCAGCACTGGGAATCCATGTCCCTGTGATGGGCTGCGCAAGCCACTGCTGGCAGCCTCTCCCTTCCCTGGATTAGGCAGGCAACGCAGCGGGAGCAAACCCAGCACCATAAACTTCCTGCAGGCAGAGTATTCCCTGGGGTAAAAACACCCTGGCTGGGCCTTTGCTGACCAAGTCCCAGCACACCTGATACTGTGGCCTAAATCTAGCAGTGTTTTCCCTACCCTTGCCCTTAGGGTGGGAGCAAGGCAGCCTTGCAGCAGAGATGGAGCCTCCTGAGCATCCTCAGGCCCTGCTAAACTGCAGGTTGGCCCTGGGAACACGGCCACAAAACCAACCAGGACAACTCAGGAGCAACAGTCCCTGCGTAAGCTGCTCTCCTACAGCTACAAGGAGAGCCCAAGCCCATCTTCTGCACTCCAGAACCCACCAGCAAGGAGCACTGACCCGAACTGCTCAGCTGCAGGCAGCTCCCCTTTCCTGCCTCCAGCAGAAGGTTCTTCACCAGCACTACCCCCTTCCCTGCCCAGAGAGACCTTGGCAGAGCAAGGCTGGGATATTGGAGACTATCTACAGAATGTAACGCACCTGATTTGTTTTTCAGCAAAGTTTGTTATTTGCAGCCACTTTTTTATTTATTTTTAATTTCCAAGCACTGCTTTTTGTAGGATTGAAAGTATCAAAATGACAAGAGTTTGCCAAAAGCTGTTATTTAAAGGAACCCATGTAAGAGCTCTTCCAAAGTTGTCACACAGCAGGTTGTGGGGCGAGATCCACATGCTGCTGTCAGGATTCCTGTGCCAGCCACAGGCTCTGCTTGCAGCAGGTCCCCAGGGGAGCATCTTACCTTCCCCACTGCAGGTGAGAATATATCACCTATAGAAATGCTCAGCAGCTTCCCAAGAGATGGGCCGTAGGTGCTAAAAAACCCATCATCTTCAGCTCACATCCACCTGCTGCAGCATCACCCAGCAGCTCTGGCCCATACTGGAAGCTGCTACTGCCTCTTGGCCACTAACCATCACTACAGCAGCACATGCTACTCTAAAAACTAAGCCCATCCTGAGGTTCTACAATTTAAAATCCTAATCCCATTAGTGTTTACATGCACAGCAGAGCCCAGGAAGGTAAGCAATTACTGCAGGCATCTGCTACCCTGAGTCATACAGCAAACCCCATCAGAAACACGAAGCAAAGCAGGGCTCAGACAAGCACACGTGTGCCTATTGCATACAGCAAGGCTGAGACCTGTGTTTGACTTCAGCAGATAAAAATGTTCAAATGTTGTTACTCCCATCCTGGCCATTACTAACTATAGGGTTGCCAAGTGCCAGCCTTTTGTAGGACAGATTTGACTGCATCAGCCATGAGAAATAAACCTTCGCTCAGAACATCTTTCGTCATGCTATAGTTAAGGCAAAGTCCAAAAGAGACTTCTTAAGCTCTCCTTCCTCAAGGTTTTGAAAGGTGATCAAGTTATGAAAGAAATGAGTAGCCATCAATTGAGCACTGTTTTCCAGAAATGGGCAGCTGGAAGTTAATAGGAGTGAGACTCAGCAGGGATTTAAAAGCTAATGAAGCATCTGCTAGTCAATCTACCATAACATTTAAGTATATGTCTAGGCTTTAGAGAAAACATTTTCTCCATTTCCCTCTCAAGTCTTCTTAAGAGATACAGACTTGCAGGTTTTAAGCCAACTCCTTACATTTTGGCACAGTGTTTTGGCACCTCTCCAGTTCACAGGTATGGGAATAGACACCGCCATACACAAGCGGTTGCAAGTTCAAGCACTAGGTCTAAATACACTAGGAAAGCTTTTGAATACTACTGCTCATTTCTAGAGGACCGTATTATAAAGTTAACAAGGTGTATGGGTGCAGATTTCAAGAGGAGGTGAGGATTCAGCCTTTACTGCTCACAAACTAGGAGGCATTAGATACCGCAGGCAGAACTCTGTCCTTTCCTTGAAAGCAGGGAGATGTCAGACCACTTGAAGCTAGAGTATGAGACTGCAAGAAGCTTCATCACAGCACGTTGCTTCCAGGCACAGACATTTGGGTTTGAACACACCCAGGTTTAAATCTCAGTCTAAAACAATTTAATTAAAACAAATAAATTCAAGAGGGAAGCTTTACTGTCCTGACTTCTGGCTACCAAGGGAAAGGCAGCTAAGCCTCTCAGAGGAGACAAGCTGTATTTCTCTTCCTCTCCACCACAATAAGCCTCTTGGTTGCTCTCTTATTCCAGAAGGTTTTAAAAATAATGTTAAGTCTTCATGTTTCCAGTATCTTAGCTGTTTTCCAACTAATCAGTTATTTTACATTCCATTAGGCTATCATCTGGCACACACCTATGGATCACTAGAAATTTACCGGAAGAAATACTTTTAATCCTTTCACTTGAGTTTAAAAACAACCAAAGAAATCAGACCAAACTCAAATCTTGATTAAAAGCGCACATCAAAGGCAGTTTCTCAAAAGTGGTCTATGTAGCTTTGCATCTAGAGGACTAGACTGCACAGCTTCAGAAACCACTGCCCCAGACACAGGTGTTGCCTGTTTTTATGAACTCAGGGTCCGAGGTGCCCTTGTGACACCCTAAAACCTGGTTGTGCTTCCACCATGGTTGGCATGAAGGCTCCCATGTACCAACAGGTAACCAAAGCATAGAGCAGTGAGTGCCATCTCCATGGAATTACAGCACCCTGCTGGTGTTGCACATTATTCCTTCTTAACCAGGACTCCAGCTTGCTGCCAGCAAGCCCCATGCCCAGCTCTCCCATCACATACCAAGGACAGAAGCCAGCCTTGGGAGCCAGGGTGCAGGACGATGTCCTCTTACATTCCTGCAAGCAGAACTTGTGCACACGGAGAGTAAGAGCAACCACTGCGTGCTTCTTAGCACTGCACATCCTCCAGGCACACGTTGTCCTCTGAGCCATCTCCGGTGCTAATTTATTGCAGCGTGCAAAGCAGCAGCCTCCAGCATTCCCTCCCGCACAAAGCCGGCTGAGTCATTTTTCCACACACTCCATTTTCCTCCCCTCAAGAAGAAACCAAGAAAAGAGGAAGGTCAAGAAGAACCCAAGAAAAGAGGAAGGTTTGTGCTTAAGAACCTCCTCAAACACCTGCACAACCGACCTCACCTTGTAAAGCTATTTCTTGCAAATAACACATCAAGAAACCCCTGCATCCAGAGGTGTGCCTTAGAGCACCCTCAAGCATCCTTGTTTCTGCACCAAACAGCTCCAAATCCTGCAGAATGTTGCACCCTAGTGCACCCAGCCTCAGCCCAACACTTACCTGAGTTACCACCTGATGACAATCAAGGTGAGGGCAACCAACATGGGTGACCTCTTTGTCAAGGCACGCAGGTGTTTGCTATTCAATCAGGCCCACTCTTATCAACTCCTTTTTCTAGAAAGAAAGAAAAAAAAAGAGGAGGGTCTGTTACAAAGCCAGAAATCTGCTGACTATCCTCTTTCATGCTTTGCTTAAGGAGACAAGGAAAGTTAACTATCAGTTTTTATTTGGGTCAGTATTTTTCAAGGACGTCTGGAAATAAAATAAAAGAGCAGTACTTCACCTCAGCAGCAATCTCCAACACTTCAGCTCACCACCACAGAACCATGGAAATCCACCAAAACCAGCCATCACCATCACTTCTCCACCCAAACCACACAGTCCATCTTCAGATTGAGCCATGCTCATGGGTCCAATTCACTTTCTTCCAGGGCAACCAAGTCAAGTCGAGTCCAGTCAAGTCCTGTGTCCCACTCCCCACCAAAAAAAGCCCCCCAGCTGCTACCTGTTCTCTTTTATACCCTCCTCCCTGATGCCTCTCTGGTGTGAGGCCTCTGGGCTGAAGGTGCCTTGACTCGTTGCTGCCCCCAAGAGCTTGCTGTGCCACTGAGATGCGCTGGGAGGAAGCCATTGAATCATCATTATTGTTGGAAAAGACCTTCAGGATTCTCAAGTCCAGCTGTATGGACAGGGATCACCCCCATGCCTGCCCAACCATATACCTAAGCGCCTCATCTATACATTTGTTCAGCCCTGTCAGGGACAGCGACTCCCGCACTTCCCTATGGAGCCTGTTCCAGTGCTTTACGATTCAACCCTCTCACAGCCTGGGTTTATTTTATTTCAGCACTCCCACAAAAACAGAGTCAAGCAGTTCTGGTCAAAGGACACAGTGCGCATTTCGTATTTTTTCTGCAAAAGGGAAAAACTGAAGGGAAACGAGGAGAAACTGGGGGCAAAGAATTTTCAGCTTCTCCAAGTCCCTGCAGCTGGAACCAGAAATGTAAATTTTGCCAGGATGTACCAAAGTCCTCTCCAAGTAGGTTTAATGCTGTGGCCATGAGACTTCCCCATCAGTAATGTGCTCTGAGCTTCTGGTTATGAAAGGGCCGTTGCAGCCCCTAGTCTGCTTGGTCACCTCAATCTGTTTTCTCCTCTTTCCAGCACAAAATGTTTGTAGTTTCCTCCTGAGCTTGCTTTTCAGGATCCAAAGACATTATTCTAGTGTCCTCACTGAGAAGGGCTGGGAATTGAGGCCCCTCAAGCCAAGGGAGGCAGCAATCAGTGCTGCAAAGTGGGAATGGTTCCACACAGGGAATGGGAACTCCCTTCAATTCAGCTATTAGCAAATTAATAGAAAGGGGGAACAGACTCTCTTGGGTGTTACAAATTTAGCACTAATTAGGAGCTCTCTTCCCTTTCTTAGCTATTTTAGCCAAGTAAATCTTGAATTTCCCTTTCTAATTTGTACCACCTTGTTTGTAAAAGCACATAATATGGAAACACTGGTTTCCTCACCCAGCTAGTTTCCATCTATAAGATTTTTTTCCCATTTTCTTTTTCTTTCTGACATGATTTTATAACGTGACATTTTCCATGCAGTTAGTTTTATTTAGCAGCTCTTCCCCCAGAAGAGGTGGTTTTTCGTCGTTGTTGTTTTACTTTTTTGAATGAGACCAACCTACAGGCCTTAAATTTCTCACGGTTCAGCTTTTCAATGAGCCTCTCTCCATGCCAGCATCAACCCCCTGGGTTATCTCATGTATTCCAGTCATTAAACCCCATAGAGCTATTGTAACTGCTAAGCCATGTTTTTCTGTCAAACAGCTACCCGTATTTGTGTGTTTTGGCACATCATAACGAATTATTAGAGAAATTTACTAGAGCTAGGCTGAAGAAGCAGCCTTTAATTATCACAGAGGGCAATACATCTTCCTGCTTTTCCTTCTCATGTTGCCCACATCTCAGCAAAATCTTGCTTGAAGGCCAGAAAACACATCTCAACAGCTGCTTTAATCTCTCTAATTCTGAATTCGTGCCTACAGTTCTAGAGATATATTTCAAACTGCCTGGTGACTCTGTTGGCTAATTTACCTATACCCAGGAAATCAATCTCTTCTTAATTAGAGAAGTGCTGTGATGCCATATATGTCTGCCTTTCCAAAAACAATATCAATTTTCTCAAGCAAAATCAATGCATTGCTCAGTGACTGACATAATGACAACAGGTTTTAGCTTTTAATGTTTAGGAAAACACTGCAGTTTGCATAGTGAGAGAAGAGCTAGACTGGCTGATGCAGAAGAAACCACTTCAGTTCAACAGACTAAAAAGCCATAGGTTTCTTGAACAATAAAGCAAAAATGTAGCTGGAAGGGTAGCTCTTCTGAACGTGCCAAAGAAAAGAGCATGTTCTGAGTAATCAATAGTAATTCGAAATACGTGTGCACACATGCTCTACTTATAGCAGTGTGGAGAACCTAAGTAATCACCGTACCGAAATACATGTCCCAAAACAAGAGGAATATTGGAAGCTGTCAAGGTGGCTTTCCATAAAGTAATGCAAATTTACACAAAAATCTAGAGTTTGCGAATGGTTGGAAGGGGTAATTTCCCACTAATGTGGGTGAGCTCCGAAACAAAAGTAGTATGAAGACACTGCTACACTAAAAGGGGGTTTCCATGCCCAAAGTCCTGCTTAGATGATTTTGTCCTATAACCATGACAAGTTCAGTCTTTGCAAAAGTGGAGCCTAATGCATCAGCCATTTCTCTATCTAGAAAAAGCAGGTGAGGACTTTTCATCGTTCTGCTACAGAGGGAAACACTTGATATAGAAATTTCTGTTTATTTCTGATGGCTGTTGGTCAAGGATGGTGTATTCTGCACTCTAGGAGTCTAAAGACAGCATTATTTTTATTCTTCCTTATTGTACAAGATAGGATGTGAATGGTTTAAGCTGACAGGACACTGTAACTCACACCATCTGCATTAGTGCTCTTAACACTAGCCATAAGGGAGCCTTTTCATCCCTTCATTTGGGTTATAATCGTGGGAATAGGGTGTGTGAGTGTGAAAGCTGAGTAGTAAGTAGATAAATCTCCAATGATGATAGAAAGCTGTAGAGTACAAACATTACAGGCCTGCGAGCAGCACAGCGCTGAAAAGGACCTCTGAGACAAATTCATTTCCCTGCTGTCACAGGCAGCCCTCTGAAAGAGACTGAAAAAGTGCCCTCTGCCATCACAAAATTCATTTCTGCCACCATTCCTCTTACCGTAATGGTTCGGGAGGAGAAATCCTACTGCAGCTGCTTGGAAACTCAGAAGTCTTCCCATTTCCAGCCTCAGTATGCTCTCAGCCAGCTTATTCACATCACTTCTTCTGCCAAAATTGTGCTTCTGCTTAAATAGCACTTCTTCCTTCTGCGTGCTTATCCTTGATGTATTTATAGGGAGCTCTCTCTCAGGATGCACTGCATGAGATTAAACACGCCTTGCTCATAGCAGACTTCCTAGGCTCTGGGTCCCCCTTGCAGACCTTCCCTTCACCTGCTCCACTCTGAGCCCAAGGATCACATTTAGTGGTCTAGATATCGAATTGCCACACCACTAATTCTTCTCTTCCTTACTGCTCTGTGATATATTTATACACTGTACAGTAGCATATAAATGATGTTATACACTTAAGCATCAAATAAGGATGTGTCGTATCGGTGGGTACCACTGGCAGTTTTGGGAAGTGTGGTCAGCGGCTTGAAGCTAAAGCCCTTTGGCACTTTTCATCTGGTGTTTCTTCATCCTTGATAGCTCCTGTAGGATATTTCAGCTTGAAGATGGTTTTTTTTTACAAAAAGAGAGTGAATCATTCACAAAAAGCACAGATCATCCATCTTCTTTAATGTCACTTTAATTAATGTCACTGTTCTTTAATTAATAGCTGCTCAAGAAGCTTGGAAGGCTGTAGCTGCTTGCAAGGAGAGAAATAACCTGTCCCCTCCTAGTGCTGTGTCATTGGCTTGTGCAAAGAAGCTTTAATAAATAAATAAATTAAATAAATAAATAAGTAAGCAAGTAAAAGGGGAGGGATTTGCAAATGCCCTTGATGTATGGTTTTAAAGAAGAGGCAAACACCAGCTCTATCCCAGGATGGGAGGGGGAAGTAAAAATCAGTTAGTGGACAAGATCATTTTTTTTTTATTGCTGGAAACGAGTTCTTGTTCCATGAGAAATCTGTGCCTAAGTATAGTGGAACCTGAAGGAGGCTAATTAAGCAGAAACCCATCCATTTGTGCCATCTCATAAGGGATTTGTCATAAAAAAAAAAAACCCTTATGTTCTCTTACAAGCCCAAACAAGCATGTTCACCGTGTAAAAATCAGACATAAAGCTGCCTGGAGAGCAGTTAATGTGTCTAAGCTGCCGTTTATGGAGGCTGCCTGCAGCTCCTGTCCTCCAAGATGCACAAACCCTCAGCTGCCCTGTCTAGAAGGACAAAGCCACCAGGGCTACACAGCTGCTGTCCTCAGTGCCTGGCCGGGATAAGCTTCTCCTCAGGTCTACAGGATTTCGAGTTTCCCTCCCTGTTGTTCCCAGGTTTCCTTTCCCCATCAGCCGAGCCTCCTCCTGTGGGCAGGAGACGTCGGTAGCCCTGGGCTAAGGCACTGGTGGCCCCTGGGCTAAGGCATTGGTGGCCTCCGGACTAAGGTGCTGCTGGCCCCTGGACTAAGGTGTTAGTAGCCCCTGGGCTAAGGCGTAGGTGGCCCCTGGGCTAAGAAGTTGGTAGCCCTGGGCTAAGGTGTAGGTAGCCCCTGGGCTAAGACGTTGGTAGCCCTGGGCTAAGGTGTTGGTAGCCCCTGGGCTAAGGCATTGGTGGCCTCTGGACTAAGGTGCTGGTGGCTCCTGGACTAAGGCGTTGGTAGCCCCTGGCTAAGGCGTTGGTGGCCCCTGGCTAAGGTGTTGGTAACCCTGGGCTAAGGTGTTGGTGGCCCCTGGACTAAAGCATTGGTGGCCTCTGGACTAAAGCATTGGTGGCCCCTGGCTAAGGCGTTGGTAACCCTGGACTAAGGCGTTGGTGGCCCCTGGGCTAAGGCCAGCCCATCTCTCCTTGCAGGCATCGGAGGTGGAGCGGCAGCTCTCGCTGCAGGTGCACACGCTGCGGGAGGATTTCCGGGAGAAGAGCTCGTCGAGCAGCCAGCACATCGTGCGGCTCGAGAGCCTCCAGGCCGAGGTGAGTGGCCGCGCTCAGCGCCCAGCGCCCAGCTCAGCCCTCCCGTGGCAGCGCTGGGCACACCAGCCTGGCGAGGTTGGGGCAGGATGTGTTGGCCCTCTCCTCCTCCCTTGCTCTCCTTTCCTCTCTGCTCCTGTCTCTTGTGTGCAACAGAGCTACAGGTCGATCCTGCTTGTTCTCCCAAAATGGTGCGTGGAGCTTGTGCTGCCACGGCCAGAGCCCACTGTGCCCAAGGGACCCAAGCTCCCAATATCAGCAGGGCTGATATCAGTGTCCTTCTTCCTCCCATCTCTACCAGGGAGGTGAGGGGGCAACCAGTTCCTTGGGCAGGAACTGGTGGGGTCAAAGACATGCAGCTCTACAGCCCTGCTGCCTTTTAAGCTGTCTGGATAAGTTGTCTGTCTGTCTGTCTGTTTGTTTCTCCTAAAATCTCTCCATTTCTTCTCTCCCTTTCCCCACCTGCTCCCCGCTGGTCCCCTCGCCTTCTCTTCCCCTCCCCTCGGAGCAGCAGGTCCTCGAAGTAAGTATGGCTGGGACGGGCTTTGGCCATGTGGGGGTCACCATCACCATGCATGCCTTGGCCTGCTGGCCCTCCCATCTTGCGCTGTGCAGATCGCCTTCCCCTCATGTCCTTCTGGCCCCCACAGGAGAGCGGTGGCTTTCTCTGACACACTCATTCACAAGCACTCATTACTGGCTTTGGCAGCAAACCCCAACTCTCAGCGCAATGCATCTCTATTTTATACCTCTGCTTTCTGGCACCCCTTCTCTCCAGCCCACGCAAATCATGATGGTGGTGGGAAGAGACATCTCAGAAGCCATTAGTCACCCAGGAACGCTTCTGAGTGTGTGCAGCAGCCTTTAAAAGGACAAGGAGCAAGTCTATGTACTTGGCAAATACTCCTTCAGCTAGAGAAAGATTTCAGCCCCTGGGCAAGTGCGAGGTTCCCTCGCCCTCAGGAGAGACATGGGTCTGCAGAGAGGAAGAGGATGGGGCAGAGCTGGATGTGGTACTGAGTGTCTGCAAGCAAGATCTGAGCCAGGGTCCATCAAAAATGAGAGTCACAGGGGAAGAAAAGAAGGCAAAGAGAAGTGAAAGGATGATCAGAGCATTTAAAGGCAGTTTGAAGAGACTTTCCCAGTGATCTCCTGGACTGGGAAGCAGCCTGGGAAGCGGCAAAGGGGCAGGACTCCAAAGAGGCAGGGAACGGGAAGGTGCTGAGCGAGGAGGAAGGGCCCAAGGAAGGGCTCTGGGCTGGAACAGGGCCCCTCTGCCTCGGGAGCTGCAGCAGTGACCTTGGCGAGAGCCGTTCGGCCCTCGCGGCTGGCAGCGCACGCGCAGCCGGGCACGCCGGGCCCTGCCCCAGCCTGCAGCCCCTCGCAATTAAAAGGACTGAACCAGTTTTAAAGGCAGCTCATCACCAGGAGGCTAAAAATAACACCAGCACAGAAAGGAGCTTTGCGGGGAGAAAGACAAGACCCCAGTGGAGCTTTCTCAGGCAAAGACGCCGTGATTAAGAGCTACGCGGGCAGTAGGAACTTCAAGTCCTGGGAATGTAGGGCAGGGCTGGGGCCACCTGATCCCCTTGGGCAGCCCCGAGCTCCCCCCAGGCTCTTGCAGTCTCGGTCCAGCCAGTGTCACGGCAGCCTTGGCCCTGCCCTCGCACCCTGAGGAAGGAGGAACCTCCTTGGGCTCCTCCTGAGCTTTAAGCCGCACACGGAGATGCTGTTTCTCCCTGAAGCAGGTACCAGCGCACATATTCCCATGCCCTTGTTTCTCTGCTTCATTTCTCTCATCAGAAGGCACTTTCCTCCACTCCCCAGCGAGCGCAGGTGCCACCCTGACTCTCCTTCCTCCGCAGATCAAAATGCTGACAGACCGAAAGCAGGAGCTGGAGCATCGCCTGAGTGCCATGATGGAGGAGAATGACCTGCTGCAGGGCACCGTGGAGGAGCTGCAGGACCGTGTCCTGGTGCTGGAAAGGCAAAGCCATGACAAGGACCTGCAGGTGAGGAGCACAGCTGCTGGGGAAGGAAAACCAGGTTTGGAGTCAGCCCCAACAAGAGGAGAGTTAGCGAATTTGGAGACAGGACAACTGGAAGAGTCAAAGGGCTCATGAAGGCACAGGAGCAAGCAAGATCCTGGTGCTGCCCATAGGGATGAACAGCAGGAACCACCATGGGGCATCTTGAAAGTCAAGAGGGAGCTGGGTGGGAGAACAGAGCAAAGGAGGAAAAGAAAGAAACACATAAAAGGAAGCAGAAAACTTCTTGCAGTTCATTTTATTTAATCCTTATTTCAATGGTAGCACTGGCTCCAGAAGGAGCTTCACCAGACAGTGCTAGTCCAGAAGGCAGTAACCAACCTCAGAGCTGTTCCAGCTCAGTGAGGTGCCCGTGAGGTGCGTGGGGTTCACAGCCATGCCTCACTAAACACCATTCCTCAGGGAACAGCCTGGAGCACCAGTGATGTTGGGCATCTCAGTGGAGAACAGGGTTTTACAGCTTCTGAACCCTGCAGGTTCATTCTGCTCAGTGTAGCTCTGTCTGCCTCCGTGGAGAGGCACTGAAGCTAAACACGCTTGCCCTGGTGTTAAGGGGTTATAAAGCCACAGCTTAAGTATTCGGGATGGTTGTAAATGCTCCTCTCCGTTCCCATGTGCAAGGGGGAACACAAGAGGTGCTCCCATCTCCCTTGCTGCCAGCCAGCATTTATAAAGATGGCCTCTGGTGCCTTCCACCCAAACATCACCCGAGTGTTTTCCTCTCCCAAACATCCCCCTGAATCCTTTTTACCTTCCTCAGAGAAACAAGGAACCCGTGAGTATGCCAGATTACATGTTCTTCTTCACTGCCCACCACTCCCAGGGCACTCAGCTCTGCAACTAGTTGCACCCTGCACCTACTCCCTGCTCCCCTTCCACACCGTGAGTTTCTGGCCCTTCACAGAAGAGACTATTCCCAGCCAGGCAAGTCATCATTTGCTGCTTGCAGAATTCCACATTCCTCTGACCACAGATAAACACTAAAACTGTGTCCCTGCTGGATCTTAGATGTTTCAAGCACTCAAGTAACTCAGATTTCAAAATAGTGAAATAGGGGTTTGGGAATTTTGACATCCGAACATTGGGTGTTAGGAATTAGCTGATCAGAATTCACATATACATGTGGGTGTATACTCACATATCTGTATCTTTTGAAGCAGTTGTGCAGATATCACTTTTCTTTTGGGATTCAATTCCTTCTGTATTAGCTTTAGCAAATTTACCCGAGTCCCAAGTTCCTCACTTTAGTCCTGATTAATTCAGTAGTACTTCCTTTCGGTGCATTATGAACCCTAAACCGTATCTACTAACATGTGAGGATTATCACATACCAGTAAACCGATCCCTACCAGTAACTAGTAAAACCAGTCAAGACTCCCATTAGCAGGCCTTTCCAAATCAGTAAATAAATAAATAAATAAATAAATAAATAAAAACCTTGGCCAACTACTCGTAGTTTCTCCCAGCTGCAAACTCTTAAGTGCCACCTGCCACCTATTCCTTCCATTCAGTCCTACACAAGCAGAGATCCCCTAGTCTGTATTTCCTCCACTAACATTCTTTTTTTTTTTTTTCCTACTTCTTTGGTGAATTGCTCGGTTTCTCCTGGAAGCTGCACCAGAGCCAGCTGGAGCTCCAGGAGGTGCGGCTCTCCTATCGGCAGTTGCAGGGGAAGGTTGAGGAGCTCAGTGAGGAGCGAAGTCTCCAAAACTTCAACACAACCAGCACATCCCTGCTTTCCGAGATTGAACAGAGCATGGAGGCGGAGGAGCTGGAGCAGGAACGGGAACAGGTATTAACACTCCCATCAGCTGGGATAACACCCAAACCTCTGTGGTTAGGCTCTGGAGGACATGCATGTTGGTCCTTCCCCACCTCACCCTCAGAAGGGCAGTGCACAGTTATGCAAACTGGAGACTCTCACCACTGCATCTGCAAAGCTGGGAATGGCAGCAGGGTAACCCATGCCTTAGTCACCCCAACATTTCTTTTCTGTGCAACACCACTGCCTGCACATTCCCCTAAGCATATGGGACACAGCAGCACCACATCTGCAGATTAAGAAACATCCCCTAGATACCTTAGGGACAGCTTAGCACATTGGCTTTCAAGGTGACCTCAGGGTCAGTCCCAGCTCTAACAGAAACATCCTTTTGACCTTTTGCAAGTCTCTGCATCCATTTCAAAGTCAGCCAAGTAAGCTAGATGAATACTGGCATGCTCCAGCAATCCCACGCATCATTACGCCGTGGAAGAAGACTCCCCGTGGCCTTGACGTCGTGGGCTAACACCAGGCTCTCTCGTTGCAGCTAAGGTTGCAACTCTGGGAAGCTTATTGCCAAGTGCGCTACCTCTGCTCCCACCTCCGCGGCAACGACAGCGCAGACTCCGCGGTCTCCACAGACTCATCGATGGACGAGTCTTCAGAAACCTCATCAGCCAAAGATGTCCCAGCTGGCAGCTTACGTGCAGCTCTCAGTGAGCTGAAAAGACTGATACAAAACATGCTGGATGGGGCAGACTCCACGGTAAGTGGCTCGGCACGGGGAGAGCTTGTCGTGCATGCCCCTTTGCCCGGTGATGGACCTTGCCAGGGAGGGCTCCTGCTGCATCCTGAAGTCCTGGGTCTCTCAGACCGCCTCCATGGCGCACAAGGTGGGATATCACGACATACAACCTGCTTCATGTGTCTCAACCAGTCAGAAAAGAGCCGAACTGGCTCATGAAATTTTGGCGGGCAGGGCTCAGACTGCCACAGATTTTAGTGTTACGCATGTATGCAACCCTCTAGGGTCTGGGAGTCACGCTGGAAATTAATGGATGTAGCTTTTCCTCAAGGTTTCTGAGGTCTCTGACAGTAAGTCAAAGTTTCCACCTAGAAATATGCAGACGATCTTACAAATCAGAGTGCAGCTAGAAGTGGTTTCACAAAACCACCGTGACCACTACGTGGGTAGATTCTGCCACTGTGAGCTAAGGTTGGGCACGGCTGTTTCTGCACGAGTCACCAGATGGAACTGTCTTGCAAGGGAAGGATCTGGGGTGCACGGCGGTGTCCCCTCTGGAGTCTAGTACTTCAGGGCTGCCAGTGAGCAGACAGTAGAGCTCTACTGAGCCAGGGCAGGAGGGAAGACTTAGCAGACTGTCCAGCATTCCCAGGAGTCCAGAATAAAGAGAAAACATCTGACCTTTTGTGATGGTTCAAAATCAGGCCTATTTCCACCATCCACCAGTTGAGCACATTCCCAGTGTGACTTATCATGCTGGGTCTCTGACACCAAAGTAACTGGTGGGAACATTCCCCCTCTCCATCAGAGAATTGGCAGCTGCTGATAAGAAGGTAGACCATAGGGATTAAATTGTATTTGTTAAAGGAAAATGAGAGTCCTGCAAAAAGTCTGCAAACGTGGCAATCATAACCTTGCATTACTGACCTCAGCAAGGTGAGAACTTGTTTGCATACTGTTGTTAGCACGTTTAGAAGCACTGTCCTTGACTGAGCACATTTCTATCTAGGGACACCTGCTCTAAAACGAAAACTTAGCAGGAATGTAAATGTCCTGCTAATTCGTTTTGCCCCCCCAAACCTGGGTCAAATTAATGCAACCGCATTTTTTAAAGTCAAACCTGAGCAGGAGGTTTTTGTCTTGCTCTCAGAGTTCCCGGCGAAGCGACGACGACACCTTAGAAGAACAGATCAGGCGAACAAGTGAGGACTCGCGAGCCCTGAGGGAGTTAATGGAGGGAGAGCGGGGGAAACTGAGACAGAGTTTGGAGGAGCTGCAGCGCCTTCACAGCCAGGTTAGCAATTCCCATGTTTTACAGGTGGTCTTGTAACACCCGTGCTCGTCTCCAAAGACATGCTTTCTGCAGATGAGCTCAACAAGATAAATAGTCAGCAGGATCCAGGCAAATAACAGTTAAGGTCATACGAGTCTTTAAGTCCACAGTGGAAGTGCAGGGGCTTCCTGTTTGTAGGATCAGAATTTCTTTGAAAAGTATCCAGTAGCCCATCCCTGACACCTAAAGCAGATAAATTTCCTTTAAGCCTTGCCCTCAGCCTGGTTTTGGGTCCAGTCTATCTTGTTTAAACTCTGTGCAGCATAAGACTAAAGTACAAGGCTGCTTGATATGGGGGACTGGAAATGCATGGACAACCAGCCTGATCCACCTCACTTGTACCAAACCCTCATGGAACGGAGATGCAGCTGCTGGATGGACAAACCGGGGCTGCCTTGTCTTGGAGCTATTCCCCCTTTCAGCACATCCCAGAACAGCACCATGAGATCCTCAGTAAATGGGCTCTCAGAATCCTAACAGGGGACAACCAGGCCTCCAGCAGCACCCCTTGAACCAACAGGGACAATCTAAGGCTAATGCAAACACAACAGCAACAATGATCCAACTCTGAAAACAGGACCATGTCCAAAGCCACCAATGGGACTACATCGGCGCTGAAGTCAGCAGCAGTATCTTCTGTGTCCGTGGGCCCATGTCAAAAGCATCTTCTTTGGAAACAGAGCCAGAAAGGCAAGGAAAAGCTCTACAATACCTCTGTTGGTGGAAGAAGTTCTCCAAATGTTGTAGGAGATCTGGAGGTGGGCAGGAGACACAGTCTTTGGCTCAGCTGCTCGCTTAGCATCCAGTTATATTGGAGCAAGAAACAAGATGAACGCTCTTGGTGGCCTTTCCAGTGCTCTTGTGTGGCCTTTTCTCCATACATTTTCAGAGAAGGGGAAAGAAAGCTCATCCCTGTCAAAAAAAATCAGCACAACCTGGGTCTAACGGCCTCATGTAGAGGCTACAGAAGTTTCCACCCACATGCCAAAATGGAAGAGAGTTTGTTGACCCTGCCTACACACCAACTCAGGGATGCTTAATCCCATCGTAGATCTAAAATAGCTCAAATCTGGTCTCCAGCCACGGACCCGAGTGGCCAGTTTCCAAGGCAGCCTGTCCATAGGCTCAGGAGTTCATAATTGACACGACTGAAGCTTCTGCACCACCATCCTGGATCGGCTGAAGATTAAGAGAATGATCCAGCCACTCGATCAAAGCAGGACTCTTTCTGCAGCAGCAAAAGGAGTCATTAAATATCCCTCGTAGAGATGTCTAGGCAGGTAGGATAACACGAAATCTGTGCTACTCGCTGCAGAAGCAGCAGTGAGCGAGTAAATAACAGCAGAGAGGGATCAGCCTTGAAACCAGTCCTTCCTAAGGGCAGCTCCTAGCAGAGACACATCCACTGCAAACAATACCTCAGAGGGTGTGAGCAGCTGTCCTGGGCAAGGCGTGAACTGATGCTCTGTGCCAGGATCGTCGCCTTTCTGTGGTGTCCAGACTCCCGTGCACCTTCCTACAGGCTCTCTGGGTCCCTCAAAAGACACTGGTTGCGTCACGTGCCCACAGCCCAACCCAGTGCTCCTACTGGACAGGCCATCTGCTCCCTGCAGTCTCCAGGTCCTAACTGAAATAGCAACAAAATCTATCAAAACCCCAATGCCAACAACACCTCTTCCAGGGCCCAGTAACGCCCACGTGCCCTCCTTCCAACATCTGCCTGTGCCCAAGAGCATGGTGGCAGCAAGTCCCCTCAGGATCCCCCTCAGGATCCCTTCTTGACTGTTCGCTCTCTACGTAAAGATTTCCTTGTGGATTTGAGCAGCAGTCAGAATAGGGAGGTCAGAATTGGCACGTGGGCACTAGAAGTGGGGAGTTAAACATAGGAGAGGCTGCAGAGCTGGGCTCGCAGTCCTGGCCACCCCTCTTTGTGGTGAGCTCGCCCAAGCGAGCGTGTGTTTTACGGCCTCCCCGTGCTGCCCAGCAGGTCACTCTGCTGAGCGTGGAGATGACGACGCTGAAGGAGGAGCGGGACCGGCTCCGAGGAGCAGCTGAGGACAAGGAGACGAGCGAACGGCTCCTGCAGGCCATCAGGGACCGGGATGAGGCCATCGCCAAGTAAGTACCCTAAGCAGCCCAAACCGGGCTGGCTTAGCCATACTGGAGCGCTGTAGCTGGAGCCAGCTCCAGGGTGGGCTTTTCCCACCACCCTCTGGTTTGGAAATAATGGGAAAATGTGGGAGGAAGCCTTGGACTTGCCCATGGGAAATCCTGCCAAGGGCTTGTGGCCAGGGCAGATCCTTGCCCCGACACGGAGTTGGGGACGTGTAAGAGGATGCCCATGTGTTTTGCCATCCTTTGTGCTGGTTTGGAGCACAGCAGGCAGGCGAGGGCTTGGGCTCTTGGAGAAGCACGTGGAAACAAAACACTGGATCTGCTCTGTTCTTCTATTTTCCTCCTCTGGCTCTTCCAGACACACACTCCCTTACCTGCTTACACCCCTGCCTGGACTGCTTCTCCAAACTGTTGCTCAGGTTACATTCTCCTGTCCTGCTCCGGGATATCTTCCCAAAACGAGACAGATCAGGGCATCACTAGGGATGGCACGGGACATTTCGCTGCAGAAATGCCTATTCCACGTGGTCTGGGTGACGGAAAGAGCACGAAGCAGCTCTTTGCAATCCAGGCACCCAGGAAGCTCACCAAGCCTGCACAGCCTCACCAGCCTTGCGGGGCACCCCGAGCATCCGCACTGCTCCCCGGTCCGTATCTGGTACCGTCTCCCGCTGGTCACCACCCACCCCCGGGGTCCGTTGGCAAAAGCTGGGAACGTCTCAGCCGTGCTGCTGGGCGCAGAAAGGCTGCGCTGACGTTTCGCATCCCCGCGGGCTGCCGGCCGTGCCGTGCCTATGGCAACGCGCCGCAGCTCCGCGCGCCGCAGCCGGGCACGCGGCAGCCGCCGGGAATGCAAGGAGCGGCCACGGACGGGGAGCAGGGCATGAGCGAGCAGAGAGCGAGCGCAAGCCAAGAGCAGGCATGAGCATCTTGTCGCTAGACACGAGAGCGGCTACTGTGTGGACACAGAACCAGCACGGTCTCTTCATGCCCCACGACCTTGGCATAGAGGCCGTTTTGCTGACACATTCTCCAGAAAAACCCGTCTCCAAACAGAACCAAAATTGCTGCAGGCATGTGGCATGGAAAACCTGAGCTTGGCCTTAGAGCCTGGCAATGTGGCAAGCAAAGGGCAAAGAGAGTCTGAGCACAGGGAGCACTGACCTGGCTGGAAACACTGCAGGTGAGCCCAAGGCGAGCATTAGGGTCTGCAAATAAGTGCAATTATTCCTAAAAAAAAAAAAAAAAGAAAAAATGTTTACAAGGAAACAGGGCTCCTTGCAATCCCTGTTACTGTTTCCCCAGGGCACCGCAGGGAGCTGAGCCCTCACGTTGCAGGGCAAAGGTGGGGAGGCTCCCGGGTGCCCCAGGGCCCCCGCAGTGGGCAAAGCCGGTGCTGCGCGTGCCGGGGCTGCCCGCGCTTCTCGCTCTCCCGCAGGAAGAACGCGGTGGAGGTGGAACTGGCCAAGTGCAAGATCGACATGATGTCCCTCAACAGCCAGCTGCTCGACGCCATCCAGCAGAAAGTGAACCTCTCTCAGCAGCTGGAGGCCTGGCAGGTGAGCGGCAGCACAAGGCACCTTCGGGAGCTCCCCACGCACCCCAGCTGTGCTGCACCCTGGCTGCAGGGGTATCAAGGAAAGCCAGGCTGCCCCCTCGCTCCCCTTTGGGGCTTGGAATCGCTCTTTAGGAGCTGCAGTTCAATGGGGAGGACTGAGCCCCTGGCACAGGTAGGTGGACAAGTAGCTGCCACCAGGGAGGGGACCTGGGGCACCCATTGCAGGTGCTGCCACACGAGGCAGTGGAGGCAGCGGCTCTTGGGAGCATTCCAGGACATAGAGGCAGCTTCCCGCAGCCCAGGAGATGGAGCAAGATGGAAGAGATATGGTCAAGGTGTCATACAAAGTTAAAAAGAAGAAAACTCCAAACCACATCACAGTTTCAAGGGCCACAGCAGCCATGCTCAGGTTAGGGACCGGGGGGAAAAAAAAGGACACACAGAGGCTGAGAGGCTGCGTGAAGGTAAAGCTGTCTCAGCAAAAACGGCCGAGGCGGGAGCCAAGGCGCAGGTGGCTCCGCTGCAGCTCCCCGACTCCTCTACCCTCTTCCCCCGTGCCCCAGCTCCTGTCTCACCTCCACTGTCTTCTCCTTTCTCTCTCCTTTTTTTTTTTTCTCTTCTCCTGCTTACAGTTTGCTTCCTCAGGGCTTTTTACTATCTGGCTCCTTTGGTTTCTGATCTAGTGGCCTTTCTCAGTTCCTGTACCAACAGCTTTAGTCGTACACCCCTCCTGCCTTCGAGGTGAGCTCGCGCCTCCCCGCCGAGCGCCGCCGCTCCATCTCCATCCGTGTGTGTGTGTGTCCATCCATCCCGCCGCCACGGCCCCTGCAGAGCCCTCCGTCCCCGCAGCGCGAGGAGCCGGCGACCGCCGGGGTCACCCGGTGCCTCTGGACAGGGCCGAGCCGGAGCCGGAGCGCGGCCGCCACGGGCAGCGGTTTGACGCACTCGGAGCCACTTGCTTGCTCTGCTCTGTGCTTGGTCCCCGAATATCCCCCAGTGCGGGGCTTTTAGGACCAGCACTGACCTTTCACGTGGGGCCACGCTGCCCAGTGGCACCCACTGCTGCAACTGGCAGGTCCCCAACGCAAGGACAGCTTGGGCCCCTAATTTGGGGCTAGTTTGCATGCAGGAAGTTTGAGCAGGTCTCGGCGAGGCGCAATCGTAGCTGAGACGCTGCATTTGAAGGTAGATATGAACCCCCAGGGCGGTGGCAGGTGCCGTCGCCTCTCGCGGGGACTCCAGCGCGGAGCTGCCAGCGCCCGCGGCGCCGAGGGCTCCCCGCGGCACCCAGAGCCCTCCCTTCCCGCAGATACCGCTTCTCCCCATGGGGACGCTTGCTGGCCGTCCCCGTGGCACTGCCCCCGCGCTCCTCATGCCGCCTCCATCCCATGCCAGCCGCCTGTCACCGCGCGTGCGCCCGGCGCGCCGCTAACGCTGCCTCCTCTCCCTCTGCCGCAGGACGACATGCACAGGGTCATTGACCAGCAGCTGATGGACAAACACCCGAAGGAATGGAGCCAGCTCGCCTATTCCTTCTCCAGGGGCTACGGCACAAAGCGGGGTGCCCGTCCCCCCGCCGGGCCCCGGCCGGAGCAGCAGGGGGACGAGCCCGCCGGGGCAGAAGGGAGTCGTCTCTTTTCCTTTTTCAAGAAAAATTAAGACGCTGAGGAGAAGCCTCGCCAGCGGTTCCTGCTCTGAGGTGGGCAGTGGGGGGGGCTGCGGCCCGGCTCGCTGATGGACCCAGCTCTGATGCACTAGGGAAAAAAGGAAAAAGAAAAAAAAAAAAAAAAAAGAAAAAAAAAAAAGGGCAAAGGAAACCCTTAAGACTCTGCACTATTTCCACCACACCTGGTCTGAACCAAATGTTTACATGCACTGGAGTGTCACAGTGTGACAGCGTCACACTGAGCAAAAGCAACTTAAAAAAAAGAAAAAAGCAGAATGATAAATTTCAGAGCGAACTGTAGGCGCTTTGACACAGCCCAGTTTCTGCTGTGAAGAATAATCTGGTTGTCTTAAACACTACCGCACTGGAGAAGACGCTAAGCGGCCCCAGGACAGAGCAGCACAGGGGACCGAGAGCCGCCGTCATAGCGAGCGCAGCGGGAAGGAGAGGAGCAGCCACAGGAGTCCCTCACGCCAACCTCCCATCCAGCCACAACAGTGTCCTGCAGGCCACAGATGAGCTGTGCCAGCCCGAGCGTGGTGCGTGTCTTACTCTATGGTGGATGACGAGTCCTCAGGACATGTCCAGCCTGAGATGGTCTTTGCAGCTCTGCTCGCACCGCAGCAGGGATCAGACTCGTTGCAGGTCAGCAGACTTGTGAGCCTCCTGGTGCTGGGACCTTCTCCAGCTCCCTCTTGGTACAGAGAGAAGAGTTAGAGGCTGAAGTCACATGAATTGCTGATTTCCTTCTCAAGGCACAGACCACCTGCAGCAGCTGACAGACTGAAGCGGTGGATGTTCAGTCCCATGGCACCTGCGCTCCCTCCACCATCTCAGGTTGGTTGCAGAGCTTCAGCAAGTCACATGTTCCCCAAGCCACGTACTTCTCTATAAGATCCCTCATTTTAACTGGATGGACCCCCTAAAAGTTTGACACCTAGAAATAGCTCGTTGAGAGCCTACCCACAGCGATGGCAGTAGATCTTTGACATGGGTTGGCACATTTGATGCTCAGAGGGTGGAGATCTACCCTCACTGAGGTCCAAGCAGCTTAGGGCATCAGCAAGGCTCTGGAGAACTCTCAGCTTGTGCTTTGCCTTGTGCAGCAACATCAGCTATAGCCCAACAGCGACACTGACCGCTGCCTCCCTGTGGGTCATTTTACTACTTGCCCTTTTGGCAAATAGGTAGCTAAGTATCTGCTAGGAGCTAGGCATCTGCTTCTAACCACAGATAATCACAGTCCACTTTACTATGAGCATTTAATTGATGAGGAGAAGCGTTCGGTGCCTGCACACAGTGGTGCTGGAAATCCTGCAATACGTTCCTAAGGATCATCCCTGTGCACTGGATGCCACCTCGCAGCTCGTCTCTCTCAGCACAAAGCACTGAACCCGACTAGATTCGGAGCTGTACTGCTGCTATCATGCAATTTGCACACATTTTCCCAGCTTATGCTACTCACAGGCCCAAATTTGTTTCTGTGCCCTGCTAGAGGCTACCCGCTACACCATCACCATAGGAGATGAAGGTAGGTATCCAGTCAGCTCTGCCCAGGGCAGCAAGTTAGGTGTGAAAGCACCGTTCTCCATGGAGCTGCTAACCTCCACTCAACCTTTCTGCTAGCATGAGGTATCTAACTCTTCCTCCTATGAGGCAGGTAAGTTAAATAAAATAACATCAGCCTCTTGTCTAGTGCATAGGATGGACCTGTAATACCTCAGTACAAACACTCCTGCATGCAAGGATCCGAGCAATCCCACTTTCGTGGATCATAGGATTATAGAATCCTTAAGGTTGGAAGGGACCTCTAGAGGTTGTCACCTGGGCTAGGTGTAGCCACCCTGGCAAGGGAGGAAGAGGGATGTAGCAGTGCACCAGGTGCTCTCTCAGGATAGCAAGTCCTCAGCTCACCTGTGTTTTGGCTCTTAACAGAGCATCCCCACTGTTAAGAGTTAACAAGTCCCGCCTACTGTCAGGACTTGGGTTTTGCCCATACCCCTCACCATAAACTTAGATGCCCTATCGCATCAGGCACAGATTCACGGACGCCAGCACCGCTTCATCCGTTGTCTTGCACGTCCCTTTGACAACAACACGGCTTGTTTTGGGAGAGCCCTGCAAACATCCCGGTGCTCACAGCCCTTCGTTCTGCGGCCAGTAGTTACCTGCCAGACCCCAGTGAACTCTCTTCAAACCACGCGCCCAGCGGCTGGGCGGCCTCTGCGACAATGAATGGATGCAATCCTAAGGCAAAGGCCTTCAGTTAGTTGAACACGCAGGAATGAGATGAAGAAAGGTGCCTTCTGCTACGTGTTTGCTGGAAGGAAAGCAACTCAGTTGCAGGAATAGGCAGCTGAAATGCACAGCATATCTGCTCGGTTAAGGAGGGACCTACCTTAACCCCACTGCAAGTTTATTTACTTAAATACAGTGATGGAAAAGATTGCAAGAGGAAAATCAGCATGTTCCCAGGTGCCAGTTGGGTACGGTTTCTTAAAACTAGCCCCCTATTCCTAAAGACTTAGCTGCACTACTAAACCCAGAAATACAAGAGAATTGGGTTTGATGACCTAGACAACAGACCAAAGGAGACCTCCTTGTGCTGAGCTGCTACTCAATGGGAACAGAAACTGCCTTAACATAGCAGCTAGGTTTGGATTTTTTTTTGTCTTTTTGTTTTTTACTTCACCAGTGCAGTCCTTCATAGTCTCATGACATGTTTTAACAAGGTCCTGACTACTTCATCTTGAACGGTCATTGAAATACTCATCTTCAAAAACTGGTACCAGCTAGAAGCCTGGGCTCACCCTTGCAATCCTGGGTTAGGAAACACTCCACCGAGGACACTTGACACCTTTAGGACCCGCATGGCAAAAAGCAAACATCAGCTCCAGTGAATGGGATGGGAGAAGCAAAGTCATCCACCAGGTACCAAAAAGCCCAAGGTAGATTGAAGGGGTGAGATCAGCAGCTCCATGATGAATTCACCCTTTGTGCTGAGCTAGCGTTAGCTAAACCCGCAGTGCGGCCCAGTCCCTGCTCAAACCCAGAGCAGATGCCTGCCGAGATCAAGATTAGCAAGAACCTTCCCCCAGTTAAGTAACACGACTATTTGGGCAAACATTTACGCTAGCGTAATAAAGGACGAGGGAAGAGTGTCCCTCTGTTAAACTCAGCAAAGGACCTGTAAGCAAGTGTAAATGAACAGCAAGTCACTAGCACTTTATCTTAATACAAACCTGGATCAGCAGCTTGCCCTTAAAAGGAGCTTGATCAGAAGAAAACAGGATAGTTTTGCACAGAGCAGCAAGCAGCGAGGCCCCGGGCAGTGCCGCACGCGAGAGGACTTCGCCGCCGTGTGCGCTTGTCCCGCCGAGGACGGTGGATTCCAGATGGGTCCCTCCAGCAGGCGACTCTCTGCTCCCCACTCCGCTATAAAAAGCGAGGTTGTTTCAACCAAACGCCAGGAAAGGAAGTGTCTGGGTGCTGCAGCAACTATTCCCTTGGATTGAGAGGGAAAAAGCACACAGCAGGGACAAGCAGAAAGAATGTATCTATAGATATGTACATATATCACAGTGCTGTAATTTTTGTATGTAGCACTAATGTAAATAAGTGTATGGTTTTTATAAAATACATATTCTAAAAAAATCTATAAAGGCATATTTTTAGTAAAAACAACGATCTACTTCTTTTGTAAATAGTTCTGAGAATAAAACATCATTTATATGACACCGTCTCAGCTCTAAGTCATTGCTACTTCTGCATGGCTGCAGAACAAGCTCACTTATAAAACTGCTCTCTTAATATTTGACAGCATCTTTATTCCCTCGTCCTCCCAAGACATTCCTGCCTGTAGAGCCCTCTCCCGTGTTCAGGAGAGGAGGGTTCCGGAGAAGTGTTAGAAGTATTTACATCTGCTGAGGCACGGGGAAATGGAAAGGTAACTCCAACCATTTATATATCTGTTACTGGCCAAAATATGGATGGATATGGAGAGAAAGAAAAAGAAAAATCCAGCAACAAAAAAAATTCTCATTTTCTTGCAAGGATAAAGGAGCAGAAGTTACCAGTTCCAGCCTGCTGACTCATTCACATTTGGAGCTACAAGAGCAAGGCCACATGTGCAAGCATTTACTGTGCCTTGCCAGTGCATCCTCCCAGGAAAACCTCCCTGTGGAGCTGAAGGGCTCATCCCTGGCTTTCCACCCTCCACCTTTAGATGCTGGGCAGCAAACAGAGCCTCAAAAAGGATTTGGCAGCTTGTAATCTTTATTTTTAGTTTTTTAAAATTATTTAAAAAGCATTAATTAGAAACTTTCATTACAGAAATAATCCTAGCAAACCAGTTAGACATTCCATTGCTCGACATTTAGGAAACTTCACATCACCACCACTAGAGACGCGGTGCCCACCCCTTCCCATCCGATGGTCAGTGGCAGGAGCAGGGAGATTAACTGCTCCTCTCCAGGCAGCTCTGAGAGAAAGGAAAACCAAGAAATATCCCACTTCAAGGCAAGAAGCTGGACCCCTCCATGGGCAAAGTTCAAAGTGTGGCCACAAGGCCCTGACCTCAAAGAGGACCAACCTTTCCACATAAGAGGACACTCCAGGCCCGGGTGTACCATTTCCTCATTTTATTGCATCCATTCCAGTCAATTTGGGCGTTTTCCCCTACGCCTGCGTGACGTTAGCGCTCCCCGCATCTACATCCCCACTGGACCACTGGACCCCCGAATGTGGGAGCGGTCGCTGCCACGGGACCAGGAAGGCCCCGAGGACGGAGCGAGCTCCTTCCCTGCCCGTGTCCACATCCAACACCACAGGGGATGGACGCCGGGAGAAGCGGAGCTCTCCTCTCTCACTATCACGAGCGCTCACGCTAGCGGTGCCGGCCCAGCTCACTCGGGTTCTTGGGTTACCACGGACAGATATGTGAAGAAAGAAAAGAGTGAAGGCAGCTGGACACAATCCCAGCACCTGAACGGATTAAAAATGTGTTACACATTCATTGCTTGCCTTTTTTTTTTTTTTTTTAAATTTTTTAAGTGATTTAT
>JAVCKT010003375.1:0-17949 GCA_032273925.1 Rhynchotus rufescens | reverse complement strand
AGTAAAACCAACCCCCCCCCCCCCCCCCCCCGCCCCACACTGAACAAGCAGTAACCAGATGAACATGAGTCAGGCAATTTGAGACTCTCAGATGCAAAGTGCTAGATAGGTATGCAGCTTTATTATATATACAGCTTCCTAGTAGCCCCAGGATTTCTGGATTAGTAAAATAGCCATGTCAGCATCCCGGGCTTGCAGCTTCAGTAACCGAATCAAGCAGGGAGGGGCAGGCTGACTGCAACAAGAAGAGGAGGGAAACAGAGCCTGCACGGCACACAAAACACTGCGGTTAACGGAGACAGCAACCAAGAGATTATTGACAACAGAGACCAGGGCAGTTCAGGCGGGGTTTGCCAGACTAAACGCTCCATAATCACAGACTGCAGGGCAAGTGCATGTCAAGCAAACAGTGAACCGCCCCGCTGCCAAGAACTAAGTAAGCGGAGAAGCGGAGGCAGCGGAGTCAATGTGGCACCACTTGCAAACGCCTCGTGGACGGCTGCCAGGGCCCAGCTAGGCCTGTCCGCAGGCATTCACAAAGCCAGGGCTGAGAGCTACATGGGCAAGACGCTGCAGAAGCTTCGCTGAAAAAGCAGCAATTCACCCCTTCAAAACGGAGGCTTTTGCCCAGTGCAAGATTTGTGTGTACACGAGTATAATGGGGATTTTCCTGCAGTGTGTTGATGCTAAACTGACCAACTGTGGCATGTGAAATGGAGCTGAGCTCCAGGCTCAAGGGAGTCCTCCAGCATAATGGCTGATATGCACTTACAGGTGTCACATACTTACTTCCCAGTTTGTCAGTCTGGTTGTACCTAGGAGCTGTTAGTGTACTTGAAAGGATCCAGAGACCCAGGCCAAATGCACCACAGCTCTAAGGGCATGTCCATTTGTCAAGAGCCAAAGAGCAGAAGGAAAAGGAACCTTAAAATCCAAAGGAGCATTCTCGAAGTCAACAGTCCCCAGCACTGGACCAAGGCCCCTCAGCACGTTTGGGGCCAGCAGCACTTGGTGCACGAGGTTAAAACTTCACGTGCTGCAGTAGAGGCTGCTGAGGAGGGAAGGAATTTAGGGGCTGCAGCTTAAGGTCGCCGACACCTTCTTTGGAGCTCAAAGTTGTGTTTACATTCAGGAGGCTTGTGGAGGGGATTAGGAAAGGTGTTTTCCCGCTAACTGTACAAAAGGGATGTGGGAATTGGGAGGGCCCGAGAAGCTGCTGGTTCCCGCAGAGAGAGGGGCTTCCCAGGTTGGTGGCAATGAACGGGATAGATCCTGTTGCATTAATTTTCCCTTCTCTGTATCTTCACTCACCCTCAGTTTGCCATACAGCAGCCCTGGGGCAATTAAACCAGCAACCTATGCACCGTGCAATATTTATGGCCCAAGGCAGTCGCCAGTGCAGCAGAACATGCCTATGTAGGGTCCTCTCCTTCTCCTCCCCAAAGCAACTTTGCAGCAACACAATTTCGCCTGGCTGGAAACAGAGGGGAGAAGACAGCCCTGTGACTTCCAAGCTCTCCCGCCAGCTGACCAAGCTGTTGGAGAAGCCATCCCGCCACATCCCATGCCCCAAACACCTGGGGACTGGAGCTCCCTGCTGCCCTGGCACCAGCGGTGCCCCCTTTCACAGGGCTCCCTCGCCAGGAGGTGCAGAAGGACAAGGTGCTGCCCAAGTGCTGCTCACATCGGGAGACAGAAGTCTTCGCTGCCCCCCTGATGAGGGTCGGCCAAAGCAAAGTCGAGTCCCCTCCCAGATCACTCCAGGTGTTTCTGGTGGGGCAGGAAATGGAGCACAGCAGGCGCGACTCCCTGCGAGGAAACGGCTAACTCACTTTAAACATCAGCCACACCGATTCTGGATCCTGGCGAACAAACAAATGCAGATTTCTCATCTGCTCCCTGAGCTCTCCAGCAACCAGCACCGCAGACAGTCGTCACTGCATAGCCAGAATAGCGGCCTCTTTTTTGGCACCATTCAGGTCACCTGGACCACAGAACACAATGTGCAGCCACCTTCTAGGACTAAGATCTCCCCTCCATGTCCAAAGGGGGATAACAAAAGGTTAAACCTGGGATAGCCTCAAAATATTCTTTGCTTTGCGAAGCAAGACTATCTTTGGCAGGGTCCCCATCTGGGGAATGACATCCCTGCCTTCCCTCCCTTCCCCCTCGTCTCCCCCCGAGCTCAGAACAAAGCATTGCACTGCCCAACATGTTCCTCCACTGGTTTCATCTTGGTCCAAATGCTTGTTTCGTTTTAACTCCTGCCAAAAAGAAATGCATAAAAAAATAATATAAAAACAGGCATGTGTGGGGCAGGGGGAGAGGAAGCAGAGAGAGTAGAGGGAAGTCATTAAAGCTGAATCTTGATTAGCTACCAACAGTGGAAAGAGGAAGCAGTGGGGAGAGGAGATTTTTCTCTTGTGATATGTCATGTTGAAGCTGCAGCCAAGGGGCCGGAGGAGACAAGTCAGTCTCCACACAATCCCCCATCTACGGCCAAAACTAACTTGCTTTACTCTTCCGGCCCATGACGTGCCACCCCCATCATCATCATAGGAGACATCATCTTTGTCAAAACATTTTTCCATCCATCACTACATACATTTTTTTAAAATCACATTTGGCACTGAGTAGGTGTCCCAGGCAGGCATGTAGTCACTGGCCCACCAGCTAGAGCAGCTTTTTTTTTTTCCTCCCAAATCTGCTCAATGCAGATGTTTTGATGCTTTGTGGCTGGAGCAGCGACAACTCCATAAATAACCTTTCTTGTCACCCCCTTTCCTAGTGTTATCCTCCCTGCCAGTTTCTTCCAAAGACAGACATGACCAAATGCTCTTATTTACTTCTGTTATGCCAAGGGGCTCGCTGGGATGGCAGCCAACACTCTCCTGACATCCTTCTGCCTCCAAGCCCTTGTCCACAGAGGCTGGAGGACAGAGAACAGCCAGCCTGCCCATGCTACCAAGCAGGAATGCTTGGTCACAGTAGAGCTACAGGAATCCTGGAGGAAATTTAGCCCTCAGGGGCAGTTTGGACCTGGTCTATGGATGGGCTGGGTGGGCCAGATGAAGATGCCCAGACTGACTCTGTCTCCCAAAAGACACCTCACCACCCAAAAAAGAAAAATGAAATCAGATTGGCAAAAGAAGCCTTTGAAAACCAAACAGTAACCAGTCCCATCTGGGAGTCTGCTGGTGCTGAACCCATGGACATGCAGAGGATATTTTTCCTTCCCTCAGTACAAAAGCCCTTGGTTTCCCTCCTCCTCATTCCAGCGTTTCTCCGTCAGCGGTGTCAGAGACAGTTCAAGGCTTTGCAGAAGCACCACTGAGCATGTACCGGCCGGGCTGCTCTCCCCTTGCCAACCGTGGAGATTTGGGGAGCCCTGAAGAGCTGCTCAGGCCCAACCTGCTGCTCTCCGGAGACCATGGAAGGGTCTTTCCTGCGGCATCCCAGCGGTCCCCTCCATCACTTGGTTTTCCCAGGCCTGACCTCGGCTCGCAGGGAGCAGGGCCGTGTCATTTCGCTTCCCCGGAGTTTGCTTTGCTTACACTACAGCTGGCACTCTGTGGCATGTCAGAGAGAGGGAGAGATTAACTCCTTTTTTAAGTATCTCACTACTGTTATATTTTTAAACACAGCTGGTTGAAAGTTTCTCAGCAAAGCCATAAATAAATAAATACTTAAAGCAAATTTCCTGTGATCCGAAAACTTCACCTACTGCTCCAGCCTTTATCACACAGTGCTCTCTTGGCTATGCATAAGCTCCGCTGACTTTCGCTTTCTGTCTTGTAAGGACATAATCCATTGAACCACGTATGTTTTTTCAAGATTTCATTGCCTGTGTTGTCTTAGATTTTAACACCAAAGCCCCCTCTTGACCAGTGTGGTCCTGCTCACCCACTTTCATTTTTCTCGTTAGAGAAGACCCAACTGGGAGTCTGTCAGTGCTGAACCCATAGACATGCAGAGTTGGGTCCCAACTTCAGAGAGCTGAGTCTCTTCCCAGACCAGATCCTGTCACTGAAAATTTATCTCCAAAACCTGCTGCTCAGGAGAGAGGAAACAACACAACTCTGGACCTTTTTTTTTTTTTTTTTTCCCCTTTTTTTGCAGCTCATGCATTGTCTCATCATCTCTCATTCCTCCATCATGGCAGACTTGTTTCAGAAATTAAGTAGTTTCTACAGCTCGGGACAGTATTCCAAAAATATTCCGAAAATCACTATCTGTCATGGCACCCTGCATAAAACAATGATTACAACAACATCCAGCACCTTCTATGAGCTGTCTGTTGAGGAAAGAAAATTGTCTCCTAGTGCTGAGTAAGTTTGATATGGGAGGCAGCACTTCTCTTCTTGCCCTCTCTGTCTGTCAGCAGCAGACCAAGTTTGTTTAGCACTGTCTGTACAAGACTTTAGCCTTATATAAATAACAAGCAATGTCTTGGGCCAGCTCAGAAAGAGGCCCCCAAAGCAATGGAAGTGCTAGAGGATGCCTTTCCACAGCACTTCTCATCTACCAGGATGGGGCCCATTTAAACCTCCTTCAGCCTTGGAGGGGATGGCTTGGAGCTCCCACTCTCTTCACCCAAACACTAATCCACTCCTTACAGCCCAAAAAAGGAAACAAATCCATGACCAGAATGCTGCCACTATTTTTTTTTTCCAGACTATTGTTATGTGACTGCATTTGGAAGTAAGGGAGCAAAACAAATGCATGACTGTGGTCAGTGTCTGTGCTAGATTAGGGAAAGGAAAAAGAAAAGAAAAAAAGAAGAATAAAACCCAACCCTTGACTTAAATGCTTAGTCACTTTTGGAGAAAACCGTATGCAGTGAAAGGACAAGGAAGATAGACCAGGACCAGCCACACACCAAAATCACTTGCCAAGTACTTGGCCTTGGAGGGCTGATACCAAAAGCAGAACAGAAGGGAATCAACCATTCATTTATGAAGCACAAGAGATCCTTAAAAGCCTGAGCAATGATCCAAGCCAGGAAGTCTACTACATCTCTCATAAAGGACTAAGATGCTTTTGGGCTGGGAATTGCTTTATGAATCCAGAACGCCTTTTCAAAGCAAGAGATGCATCAGCTTGAGAGGTGCTGGGAGGTGCTTCACAGAAAGGATCGGATCATTCTCTGTGAAGGCTCATTCAGCACAAGGCTTGAGGATCTGGTATTAACTCGGTTATCTACTAGGAAAATAAATAAATAAATAAATAAATAAATAAATAAAGCTGGGTTTTCTTTTTCTCTTTTTTTCCCCCTCAAAGCTTGCCCTTGCATTACTTGCCCAATAAAGGAAAATAAAGAATATTTTATTCTCTTACTTTTTTTTACAGAGACTTCTTAAAGACCTTAGTATTAGGTACTCTACAAGTACAATAGAAGAACATCCTCTGCTTCAAGGAATTTGTCTCTAATTGCTTGCAGAGACTGTCAACACTTTCTCTGAGAAGAGAAATGTGTGATGGCCCCATATTACCAAATGCCCCTAGAAGAAACTTTCACTATTAGTGCAAAGTCAACTGCAGACCAGCTTAGTCAGTGTCTACCTAAACATCATCCTGACCTATGGACTTTGTTAAATACTGTCACTTGTGATGCAGCACACTTGCAGTATTAGAAGTGGAAGGGAACAAGGAGTTTGTATTTTCCTGTAGCAATGGGAACAAGTCTGCTATATAAAAGAAATTCAAACTCAGAATTGTCTGTAGGGAAGTTACTGACCATTTCTTAGTATGGAAAATACCACAAACTCTTTTAGGATTGAAAAAAAGAAACGTTTGGAGGAAACGTGATGCCATGATTTTAAATCCAGTCCCACAGCTGGCACACTTTGCCATGCAATGGGCAACACAAACTGTTCTCACAGAGTAACATGTCCAACATGCTTTGGAATTTAATAGTCTCTCATTAAAGAGAGAAGCTCTATAAACATAAACTACAACAATGGGACAGAACGCAGCTTCCAGAATTCCCTCTGCAAGCCTTACAGGGAGACAGTGAGAATTTCCCTCTGCATTTCTTGCCAGCTGAAGTTTGTCTGTTTTCCACCCCCTCGTTTGCTTTGCTGATAACAAACATCTGCGAGGAGCATCCCGCTGTATGCAAGAGAGTGACAAAGCCAGAGCAGCCTCTGGGCCCATGAACCCTCAGTAAAGTCTCTGGAGAAGCTCTGCTGCTGGACATTAAAATATATGATTTCTCCACAGAGAAACCTTTGGAAAGTGGATTCAGGAGCTTCTGGAGGAGGCATTTTTTTGAGGTGTGCCCCAGACATTCCTATTTAAGGGTCTTTATTTTGAGTTCCTCCTCCTCAACTCTATCTTACCTATTGCCAACTTTCATTTATGTGCATACTTTGTAAAACAAAACTCTGGAAGCACAAAGTTTGGAGCTCCTGGGTAAAATCTGCCTTGCTGCGGCTCTTTCCAACAGGCCACTGTGGGGTTTTTGGCACGTTCCTTGGTTGCCCTTTGCACACACAGGGACATGCCAGGACCACGTCCACCCTTCCCCACTGACACATTTCTCCAGGTGCCTGTGGGAAAACAGGTCAACACTAAAACCTCCAAGACTGCAAAATGCTGAGAGACCAACAACACTAGCAGAGATTTGAAAACGTTGCATTTGAATCCTTAAGACTCAGTCTAGCAGATGCAGGGAGACAAGTGAAGGAGAGACATGATTTTCCTGTGTTTCTCCATGTTTTTCCAACTGGGGAGGCCTGTGTTTCTCCACGGTTTTCCAACTGGGGAGAAGTGTGTTTCTCCACAGTTTTCCAGCTGGGGAGGCCTGCATTTCTCTGGAGCACCCTCCGGGGAGGCCTCGGCCCTGCCTGTAGGAGCAGGCAGTGGCGCTGCCGGGGCGAGGGCCCCGCAACCCGCTCCGACAGGCCTGCGCCGCGCCGCGCGCTCGCCCGCGACTCGGCAGGGCCTGGGAGCACCGCTCCGGCAGCCGCCCGGCGCCTCCAGAGGCACCTCCGCTCGTTCCTTATCAGCGCTCCCCGAAACAAGTAGGGACAGGGGCAGTCGGCACGGGCCCAACAAGCCTTTCCCAGCCCCGGCAGCTGGCGTGGCAGCACCGGGACCGCAGGCAGCGAGGGTAAATTAAAGCCAGGGAATTGGGAAGAGGGGAGGCGCGGGGCGCCGGCGGCAGTCCCCACGTCCTTTAGGAGGCAGCACAAACTTGGGGAACGGAGCCGGCGCATTCGCAGGCTCAAATGTAATCCAGTTCTCCTGCGCCTTGCTGGAGACTCCCCAAAACCTTCCACTGGCAAAGGGAGAGGGATGTGCGTGTTGAGAGGGAGAGAGGATTGTTTTCACTATATGCAGGGTAGGGGGATGGCACAAGCCATTTTTTGGGACACCTTTCTCATTCCACAACCTAGTTTGGCTGGACAAAAGCAAAGGCAACAGCTGAGTCAGTGTGACCCAGCAGTCCTTTGTGCACGGCGAGAAACGGGGAGCAGAGAGCAGAGCAGAGAAAGCTGTAGCTGTTGCAGCTGCCTGGCATCTCCTACTGCTCTTCCACTCCAAAGGCACTTACTCAGCCCAGGAGTAGCCAGAAGGGCCCCAACACCTCATCTAACATCTCCTCTGTAATTAAATTCTTCACTTTGCACAGGGCAGATCAAACCCACTCACAAAACGGAGGAGTCCTGCTTCAAATGTGCTCCTCTCCCTACAGAGCAGGGAGGAGAGTCATCTCTTCATCCAACCACAAAGAGCCCTTGGCAACAAAATGCCATTAAAACAATGTGTTTCAAAGCATTCCTCTATGCAAAACCCCCATCCGACTGCAGTGCAGGCTGTTACTCATCCAGCAGCAGGACATGAGCACACGAGAGCTCTCCTGCAACTCGCAGCAGACCAGCAGGTGCCAGAGGAGGAAGCCAGTGCAGGCCCCATCCCTGTTTGCTTCCCAAAGCAGTGCTGTCAAGTCAAAGGGCAGAAAGGAGAGGTGGAGGGACTTGCCCAGATGTTGAAGCAACCCTGTGGCCCCGAAAGATGGTTCCCAGTTACACCATCAAGTGAGGCTCTCAGGTTGGCTGCACTCATGTCCTGCCCCATCTTGGGCTACATGCAGGTGCAGAAGTTGGATTAGCATTTGTCTACCCCAGTGGGTCCTCAGTGATTTGTTCAACGTGGTCCCGTGCCCTGAGGAAGGGCAGTTCTTTGTATTTCTACAGCTTCTTGTGCCTCTTCTGTGCAGCTTAAGGTACTTCTACACTGACCGCGCAGACGTGAGCAACCCTGTCCTCTTGTGCCTGGGCCACCACGAGAGCCATGTACCTACCTTTAGAAGTATCTCTTAAGAGTACATCTTTGGCCTGCATAGCAAAAGCTGGTGCCTCTGGGGCATGAGGAGCACAGACCCAGATCACCCAAGAAAGGAGGTGCACAGTATTTATACAATGAGAACGTTTTGCTTGCAGCGTGCACATTTATTACACTGGCTCTCTGCTCTCCCAGCTATCTTTCAAAGAATGATGCCGCAACTTGAAAACTAGCTGACAGGAGAGAATTAAAGCCATAACTGGCTCCTTTCCTTCCCCTTCAGCCATGCGCTCCTGCTCTCCACCTGCCATCTCCCAGAACCCCCAGCAAATTCATTTGCTTTCTGCAGACAGGCATGAGTTTCAACCCTACAAGACAAGCAGGCTGTCCCGGGTGCAAGGCATGCCACAGCAGCAAGACTCCACAAACAACATCTGTAGGGCCAAGTACTCTCATTGAGGCAGCTACTTATTGGATCCTTGGAGATCCCACCCTTTACTGACTGATGTGAGCTGAGAGCTAACGAGGATGACACCTTGCTATGGACGACTCTAAGCAAAAGAGAGCTTCAAGGCACAACAGCCACAGGCAAAATCCAAGCAATGCTTGGCTTTTACCTCCTCATCTGAAGAGCAGGCCCAGATGGAGGTTAAAGCATGGGGCTCCCTGTCAGACAACATGGAGTCTGCGTGAGACACTAATCCTGACTGGCTGAGAATTCAGAAGAAGGATTCTTCATGAAGAAGAGCATCCTTCATGAAGAAGGATTCCCCGAAGAAGGATTCACTGGGGCATGTGAATCCTTCTTCATGCTTTGTTTTTATCTCCTGTACTCTCTTTGTCTTACCATTTTGAATAGGGCTATAAGAACTTTTTTCCTTTATAGATTAGTGTCTTACATAGCGAGGTCTAGTCTTGGTTAAAACTTCTGCACGGTACTGTAATAAAAATAATGATTTAGGTTTTAGCATATGGTGATGGAGGCAGACAGGGTAGCAGGTCTTTCTCAAGGCCTTCATCTGGAGAGCCAACGTCAAGATAAGCAGAGGTTTGTTAAATGCTTAAGCTCTGCAGAAAGTGGGTTATGCTCACATTTTTGTGGCTGCTGAAGTTTTTGCTTGTTTGCTTGGTCACTAGTTTGGGGAAAAGAAATTTATAAGTTCTTTGAAGTGGCTCAGAGGTTAGGGATGTCCAAAGTCATCCCAGGGGACACAGATTTTAGGGCAGAGTGCATATTACATGGAATGATGTCAATGATAAACACAACTTACTACTTTGCTCTACATGTTGTTCCATCAGTGCTCCAGTTTTCCCTCCTTCCCAAATCAGCAGTCCAGGAAGTTGCGATGGGAACCTAACTACACAACGAAGTTAGGATATTGTTGCCTAACTTACTATGTTAATAGTTGACATCTGCTCCCAGAAAAGACAGCAGATTTCTTAATGTGATCAGCAGATTTGTACTACATATTGGCATATCCAAGTACAGCTTACTCTAAAAGATAGTACCAACGCTAAAAGATACAGGCTGGGTTGTCTTCAGCTTAGGAATAACCATAGTAGTGTAAACCATACTACTCTTCCCTGACATTTGCTCAAATTAACTATTCAGATTTGCTCAAACTGACTCTCTGCCAAGTGGAACTGTGGTCAGCAAACACAGAGCTGGGCTGCAGCTCCACATGTTTGTGCTGACCCCTCTCCCTCAACTGCCCTCACCAATCCAGTGGGCTGGATGGTCACCTAGTATAGCTGACCATGATCCTAAGACCTTCTCTCTTGGCAGAGCAGAGATTTTTGACAGCGTCTGCAGTAAGGCATAGCAGGGTCTTTAACTACCCTTGCAACATTCCCCAGAGCTTGGGTTGCCAGAAATGTGAGGTTCTTGAAAGCAAGTAGCCCTTGAGGTGCTTTGCACACTTTCTCTTCAGAGTTATGGAGGAGGTCGAGCATGAGTCAGTGCGCAACAAGGAGGTCTGCTTCTCACCTCCTGGGAAGCAAAGGATCCTTTCCCTTCAGGCCAGTGTCAGCCACGTGAAGAGCAAGATCAGAGTGATGAAATGGTGATGACAGACACATCCTGAGCAGTCACCACTCCCCTTTGGGGTGCACTTCACGCTCCAGTTTCTCACAGCGCTGGTCTCACCCTACAAACTCCCCAGGTGGCTGACAGCTTCAAGCTGGATGCCGTGCTGGGACAGCTAAGGGATAGGAAAGCTCCCAAAGTGACTCAAAGGCTGGTAGGTATCAAACCGTCCTCTTACAAGGGTCCTACTGCTGGAACTCTGGGATCCAGAGGAAGGTGGCCATGGGTTCTCCTTGCTGCCTTTTTTTGCCCTTACATCTAGGGATTTGCACCATCATGCTCTCCTTCTGCCAGGATAGCTCTGACTTGAGAGCTACACTTGCAATGCCAAGACATGCTTGATGGACTTGTTATTTCAAAAGTGGCTATTTATATGGCTGAGAGTAGCTTTGCCAGCTACTCCACTGGTGACAGTGGGACAGTATCACAGATCTACTGGTGGTGACCTCATACTTAAAAACAAGAGAACAGGCTGGTCCCTCCAGAACCTGAGAGACTTCCATGCACCAGTCTCATTGACTTTCCACCATGTCATTGAAAAGCCACCCCAAGTGCTTTTGAAGAATCCCACCCAGCACATTTTTGAAGGCATCTCTTGATGCTAGGCCTCAAACCCAGCCCTTCAATCTGATGAGGGTTCAAGTTTGTTGAACAAGGAGCTTTCTTAAAATAAAAGAGAGAAAATCACATTCCTATCACCTTAGACTCAGGTCCCAAAGGAATCACTCATCGACAGCAGCAGGCTTTAAAAGAAGTTTGGCCAACCAGGCCTTTTTACCACCCACAGCTGAGCAACGTGCAACCGAGCACTACCTTCCTGCCCCGAGGGGACTGCCATGCAGCGGGGGGCTGGAGTGACGAGAACATTGCACACGTCAGCTGCAGCTCAGGGAGCAATTTGGGACAGAAGGCGCTAGATGAAGTAAATTATTATTCGGCATCCAGAATATTATTGGCTTCCAAATAATTGTCTATTTGTGTGCACGCACGCACAAGAATCCTCGTTCCATGGTCTCTGCCAGCATATTCCCAGCGCTGTGACTCTCGGGGGACAAGGCCCATACTTGTATTCAATCTCGCCTTTGGATCTCAAACACTAAGGTTTCAGATTTTGTTTTAAAAAACATTTTCTCTGGCAACTGGGCTGTTAATGGATATGATGTTTTTGCTCTTGCCTCCTACCTTCCTTTAAAAGCTTGGCACCAAAGGGCTTCTTTGAAGATAAGGCCAAATTTGCAATTTAAGGGGAGAAACTTCATAAAGCTAGACGTGAAGTGATGGAAAGGAGGAGAAAAAAAAAAAAAGAAGAAAAACAGGAGCCACTTTGCTTATTGAGATATACAGTGTAGAGCACATACGATTACAATGGCCTCTCTGTACCACTGCTGCCTGGAGCCATAAATCCAGTGCAGCTGCAGTGCTGCTACCTATACTAGACTCCCTACGGGCCACGCTTGGAGAGCAGCTCCTCTGGAGCCGGGCACCCAGCTTATCCTCAAATAAAAGCCACCACACAGCCTTTATGGAGCCCGCGTCCACCAGGCACGCCTGGGGGGACACCCCAAAGGGAAGCGCGGGGCGCCCCGCAGGGCTGCTGGTGCCCCACGAGGTGCTCTGCTGAAGCGAGCAGAGGCCGTTCTGGCAGGCAGTAAAGCCACGGCTCTCCCAGCATCTCCAGCGGACCTGTGCTCCACACCACAAGGAGGCAGGGAAGTGCCACCGAGAGGCCTTGCAGGTGGAGAGCGGAGGCGAGGCTGAGGCCAACTCAGCCTGCCTTGGAGGGGAACCTGCTGTGCAGAGCGGGACCCAACCTTGCGCTCCTCCCATGCCAAGCTGGCCCCCTGCAACTCTGTCCATCTCCAGGGGAGATAACTGCTCTGCCTTAAGGAAAATAAAAGGAAAGTGCCAGCATATAGTGCAGTGACATTATCTGAGGAAGCTGCATTTTGCACAGAGGTGTTATATTCCGGGCCAGTGTATCCACATCTGAGGTTTATTTCCCGGCGACTGCTTCAGTAACGGTATTCCAGCACACCCTTTCCCTCTCTTCACCAGAATAACAGGAGAAGGGCCCGATGGACAGTCTTTGGCCACACAAGCTCGCACAGACTCGCTGACCGTGCAACCAGGGAAGGCAGCCTCGCATTTGGCAGGGTCCTGGAACCTGGCTCTGCGTAGGAGAACAGCCCGCTGGCTGATCTCCGTGCCAGACCGGACCTTGGAGCGCCAAAATGGAATCACCACCCGAGGTTTGGGCTAGCCTACACAGCGCACAAAGGTCTGGGAGGAAAGGAGGCTCTTTTCCAAGCCACGATCCAGTTTTACAGACACGGAGACAGCGCAGTCTGGATCCCCTGCGATCTCAACAACAGCGCGTTTTCATAGGGGCAAAACACTGCAGAGTGGTTTGAGCTTAGCCTAACAAGCCCTGTCCCTGGGCGTGGGGTGCAGTCACAGACCTCAGATGTAGTGGGAGCTCAGGGACAGAGCTCAGCTATGGGGCAGCAGCCGCCCTGAAGGAGCTGGGAAGAAAGCGAGGGTAAATTTTGGCTCTCACCTCCGTGCTGGCAGGCTGCCTACAAGAAAAAAAAAAAAAAAAAAAGGCGAAGAAGCTCGAGCATGTCCCACACGGTCCCTGCAGCACATTTTCCTTCATCGATCCCCCCAGAGCCAAGATAAATTGGCACTGCCTCCAGCTCAAGCGCTGCTGTAACACACAACAACAGCCCCGAGAGCCCCTCGCCGCAACTGGGGCTCCTTTGTGCCAGGTGCTGCGCTAACAACTCCACCAGGCACAGCTGAGCCTCTGCTCCCATTTGTCCTTTTGCACAAAAAAAGAGGAGAAAAAGAGACTGTTTTAATAAAAGGAGCATGCAAGATCCTCAGGGCAGGGATCTGCTGTTCCCTATTTGTGTATAAAAATGCCACGCTGCCTGCGGCAACTTCAGAACTGCACAAGCATTGAACATTTTCCCCTTGTGACAAACAGCTTGGGGGACTTTTCAGCCCATTTGCCTCCATGGCATTCACGCTCCTTTTGTGTCAGCTTTCCACGAACGTCCGTACAGCTGGGCTACAGGAGCATGAGTTTCTATGAAAAGTCGATTTTAAAAACTTGCATGTGCAAGTATGCATATAAAGCAAATTCTGAAAGCTTCCCGTCCTGCAAGAATTCCCTCCAGAAATAGAGCTTCAAGCGTTATGTTCAGCCAAGGCAGCAACAGAAACAATGCTGTATGATTTGGGGCCAAGAGAATGAAACCAAACACCAGGAAATAAAAGAAGATGCTTGTGATACATTTTGTTGAATAGCTACTCAAAATCCCTGTCGAAAAATGGATGATGGTTTTCACCAGAATTCTTCCTAAGGACCTGAAATTCACTGAATACATTATTCTCTTTAAATTATTCTCGTGGCCTAGGAATTGGAATATGTAACAACCCTTTAAACTGAGACTGACCACAGGAACACCAAAATACACAACAGCAGGTTTTTCCCTCAGGATGTTTTTAGTCTAACCAGAAACAGGAAGTCTCCAAAGATTTTGCAAGAGAGCTTTTTTCCTTGTGGGATATCCCATCCCAACAGTACTCCTCACAGGGCAAAGTTTTTAGCCTGGGAGGTAATGGTTTAAACCGGGAGATTTGCAATCCTGATCCATAATATGCCAGCAATAATACATGAAATCTTCTTTGCACATTAAAGAAGTCAGGGGAGCTTTGCCTCCTCTGAGGCACTCGGTGTCGGGCACAAATATGACCAATCTGCCATTATTTACTGCCAAAGAGACTTTGGTCACCCAGGGTTACAGTGGCCTGCTGATACTTTAATTTCTTGTGGCTTGAGTGACCTAACTGAGACTGACTGACACCAAAGTCTGAAAGCCCAGGAGGACAGGAGTAATCCGAAGCCCCATAACTCCTGGCTGCCCAACCTTAACTTTGCTGCGCTGGAGATGACATCAAGTGCTGGGAATGCAAAGTTGTTCCACGGTATTTTTGCTTCCATAACACCCGAATCAGGGCCAAAAATGCCAACCTCTGCTGTAGGTTGCAGGCCATTAGCCTTGCTGTCGCCTCCACTGGCCACCACTCCAAAGCGCCAGGGCCACCTGGCAGAGACAACAGCAAAGTTTGTGTTGAGAGTCTTCTTTTCTCCCTGCCTTCCCAGGACAGCGCTCCCATCACGTGCTCCATTCCTGGGCCAGGATTATGGCTGAGTAAGAACAGCAGGGGAGCCCAGCCCTTCCCGCTCAGCCCGACCTTGTGCTGCAACCTGCCACCAACAGCTCGGCCTCTGCAGCCTCTTGTGGCACCGCTGACGCAGACCTGCTCCTGTGGTGCCCAAGACCATCAGGGTCACTGAAACCCACCCCTCTGCCTCAGCTGTAACAACTGGAGAGAAAGGGTGTGCTCTTAAAGGCAGAGAGGTGCCTCCCCAGCCCTCGGACAGCATCAAAGAGGCGCAGCAGGGTCGTCTGGCAGGTCCTCCCGCTCACCTCTACGCTCTGGCCTGAGAGAAACCCAGGTCTGTGCCTGCCAGCTTGGAAGAGTCGATGATGTGGACAGCGATATTTGCCATTCCACAGTTTTTATCCCATCTGTGCAGGGTATGAGCCTGGATCTCTAGATGGGGAAACCGAGGCACACCACGTTGCGAGGGAAATGGCTTAAGCTCACAGAGGACATGTGCATCAGCTGAGGCTATAGCATAGACACGTTGACATACAAACTTGTGCATCAATACCCCAGCACTGATCTTCTCTCCTAGAGCCAGCATAGTAGAAGCAATAGTTTTTATAGATATATATATATATATTCAGGTCTACTCTAAAATGATTAGATTTCATAATTCAGGAAAAGAAGTTTCCTCTAGGCATACCTTGGGAGAATGGGGACAAAACAGGCTGCTCACTTAATAACTTCGGCCCTAGATAGCTCCAAAGGGTCCAACTCTGCTGCTGCTGGTTCGTGGAAGAAGCCACATCAGCAGCTCAAAAGCAGAGCAGGAAGTTCAGTATTGAAGGGCTTGGAGAGATTAGTCTGCTCTGAGTTTTGAGGACAGCAGAAGATTTCAAGAAGTATGGGGAACTGGGCAGTAGTTCATCTGTCCTTCAAAAGAGCAAATCACCAAACTGAAGCCAAGAGTCTCACACCCAAAGGGCTAGAAAGATCTCTGCAAATACTAAGCACTGAGTTTCGCTTTGCAGTGCTTTTAAAAACTTGCACTCTGCGCTCACTGAGGATATCATGCAAGTACTGGATATGGAAAAGCTGTATTTTGCAGATCATAGGGAAATAGAGCATCTCTAAGACTTATGCTCCAGTTTGCAGCACGTACTGTCACCTGTAAAATTTATTCTTTGCTCCAAGCAGAGAAGAAATGTGTGTGGATTCAACTACTTGTACTGGGAGCTCTCTCAAAGAAAGATCTGATGGGTTTGTACATGTATGAGAGAGAAAACTGAACTTGCTTTTCAGATCTGTGCAGGACCCCAGATCCTTCAGATTAACCTGCCTCACTCTCCCCAGTTGGAACTGCACCAGCAGGGAGGACCTCTTCATACCAGATTTCAGCCCTGATAGCAAACACTTTCTGGGATCCTGTCAGTGTTGAACAGGTACAGTTAATCCCTTTAATTGCATATAAAGGAGAAGAATAAAAAAGTACATAAAATGAAACTATTTCTTGTCCAAGCATATCATCTGCCCAGCAAGGAGCTTGCAACTCTCTTACTTTTCCTGTTCCAGGATGATCTCTACTAACAAGGAAAGTTATTTCATCCTTATGTCTCTAGGTCACCTAAATAGAACAAATCATCATTGCAAATCTTTGAATGTTTCTGCTGAAATCCTTCCTTGAGCCCTTAAACCTCTATATCCTCCTCACTACAAAATTAAAAAAAAAGTGTCTGTGTATATGCATGTATGTATGTATGTATATGCACAGATAGAAATATGAACCCTCCTCTATACCCAGACACATTAAACCATTTCCAAAAGGAAAGAAAGCTAAGACAAAATCCTACTCACAAACGCCCGCATTCTTTTAATATTTTCCATGACAGTTTTTGAGCCCATGGGAAAAGAAAGTTTAATGGTGGATAGTGAATGAAAGTATCAAAAAGACACCGTAGCAGCAACATTAAAACTAGGAGCACTGGACACCAAGAAAATCGCTGAATTTAAGAGCTGCCTGGAATTACGCGCACGCACCCGCTGCGTGTGAGGAACCCTGTTATCCCACTCACATAATGCTGCAGAGAGGTCAAGAGAGTTTCTTGAAAACAAACAAGAGCAGAAAAAAACCCTTTTAATAGACCTGAGCTTTTTTTTTTTTTCCCCCCCACAAAGTCAGTGAAATAAATACTTGGGGAATTAGAATTTGTTGAGGCAGTGCTCAAAAGAAAACAAGATTTGTGTTAAGTAACTTTTGCCAGATGTGGTTAACAGGAAAAGTCTAATATTATTTTTTCAGTGCAATTATCAGCATCTCCAGAGCATTTCAGAAAGTTTCCTTTGGACACAGCTACAGATCCCTCATCCCACTTTGTCCTCCAGCACATTTACTATTTACAGTCAGCACCAGGAGGACCTGCCAAAGTTGGAGCCCAAACAGTGAGGCGTGCAAGCAAGGAAGCCTACAGCATCCCGCGGAACATGACTCCCCCCAACCCAAACCACTCATCACCCTTGCACCGGGGCGGAAAATCTCCAACTGTGCAAGAAGGGGGCAAAAACTTTCCTCACAGGTTACCCACCCTTCAACACAGCACCGGCCGAAATGCTCCTGCATTTGTGGGAGCTGAGTCTGACTGCAAACTCTGCTCAGTTTTGACAAGAGTTGGGGAAACACAAGATGAGTATTTTCCATGCTGCTTCCCCCTCTCCCTCTCTCCACCACACGGTCCTCCCTTACCCTGGATGGGGACAGTTTGCTGAAGAAACCTTGGAGGAAAATTTGGGCAAGCGCCGGAGCCTGGCAGTGTGTGCATGCACAGGGCCCTCCATGAGCACTGCGTAAGCCGGGAGGAAAAGCCGGGAAGAAACAGCAGAGCCCCCCAAATCCCACCTGCCCCCATGCAAAACAAATCACAGCCTGGAGGGGCTCAGCTTTGCTCCGCTCTTGTCACTTCCCCTGCGCCCGGCACACGCGGAGCTGCTTCCCAGCATCCTAGAAAGCAACTTCCCAAACTCCGGCACAAAGATTTGCCGCCGCCACGGGTAGGAGCCGGCGGAGGGGAGGAAAGTCCTTGAGCCCGCCATGGCCCTCCGTGACGGTCAGCGTGCCCCCGCCATCCCCGCGCCCTCCCGCTCTCCCCAGCGGTGCCACTCACCCGGGTCTCGCACGGAGCAGGACGGAGCAGCACAGAGATGCACGAAACGCAACAAAGAGGCTTAACTCCGGGAGCTGGGAACTTCCCGGCCGGATCTGCGGGGAATTCAGCACACACACACACAGAGAAAAAAAAAAAGGAGGAGGGGGGGAAAGAAATAAAAAAGGAGGGAAAAGAGAGAAAGGAAGGAAAGAAGGAAGGAAGGAAGGAAGGGAAGAAGGAAGGAGGGAGGGAAGG
>JAVCKT010003374.1:0-11871 GCA_032273925.1 Rhynchotus rufescens | reverse complement strand
CGGTGGAGGCCGCCGCGCGCCGGTGCCGCGGCCGCGCGGAGCGCGCCGCGCGTGGGAATGGGCGGCGAGCAGAGCGGAGGAGCGCGCGGCCGCGTTGCAGCCCGGCGCGTTCCCACGCTGCCGCCCGCCCGTTCGCCTGGACGGGAGGCGCGCCCCGCAGCGCGGCCGCCCTCGCCGCTGCACCGCGGGCACCGCGCTGCCCCTGCTCCCGAGCCAGCCGAGGCAGGCGCCACGCAGAGCTGCTGCTTCAAAGCAGCCCCTCGCGGAAGAAACGGCCAGCGCTAGGAGAGGAAATCAGACCCAGGGAGAAGCAGGAAAATTCCTAGTGCTTTTCCCTGCAAGATTGCGCTATGTAAATATTGGCATAAGCTAACAGGAGCAGCGCGCCTGAACTCACCCGAGTGCCCGTCGCGGTGTAACATGACACCGCCGTTGTGCTCCTTCTTCTTTCTCTCCGCACTTGGGTCTCTGCTGTATTTCGAGGCACGACCTGTATGTTATCAGCCCTCCCTCTCGCTGCCTCCGTGTCTCCCACCCGGCTCCGCTCGCGCGCCCTGTTCTCACCTCGCGCTCTCCCTGCCCGGCTCCTCGGACAATCTCCCCGCTCGCTCAGAGGCCTCAGGGGCACGCGCCTCTCGGGGGCTCGCGCCACGCGCCCTCCTCACCCCAGCGCCCTCCGGCCTCCCCAGCAGCAGCTCTGCGCTCTGTCACCTCGGCTGCGTGCGGCGCTGAGCTCTCCTCTCCAACCTGTCAGCACCGCTCCCACCGCGGAGCCCCTGCCCTGCCCGCGGCGCTCGCCCTGTTGAGTGACGCTGCTCTGTGAGGATGCCCCTCTTCCCCCTCCCGCCTGGGGAAGTCCCCAGGACCAGAGCCTGGCATAATCAGTGGTATTCCCGAGGGGATTTTCCCACCCACCCAAACCAAGTGGCACATACCAGGAATCATTCCCCCAAAGAGGCCGGAATGAGCATTGCACTTGTAGGCCACAGCCCAATTCTGTAGGCTCTGCCGCCACTCGTTGCAGGGCCAGTGGCATGGAAAGTGTGGGCTGCAGCATCCGGCTCCCATAGCAGCCTCACCCACAATAGCACTGCCCTCCTACACAAGAGGGCAGCTGCCTCCTTCCCCACTCTCGCTGAAGGACCAGCCCCCCACTTTTCTGTCCCGTGAAGGTGACAATAGCATATTTTTGCCCAAGATACCACAGAATCACAGAATGGTTGAGGTCGGAAGGGACCTCTAGAAATCATCTAGTCCAACCTCCCCTTGCTCAAGCAGGGACACCTAGAACACATAGCACAGGGTCACATCCAGGCATATTTTGAAGATGTCCAGAGAAGGAGATTGCACAACCTCTCTGGGCAGCCTATTCCAGGGCTAGGTCACCCTCACAGTGAAGAAGTTCTTCCTCATAATGAAGATGGAACTTCCTGTGTTTCAATTTCTACTCATTACCTCTTGTCCTATCACTAGACACCACTGAGAAGAGTTTGGCCCCATCCTCCCTACATTTTCCCCTCAGGTATTTTTACATGTTGATCCTCTCTCAAACTTCTCTTGTGCTTATTGATCTCCGCACCCATCAGGTAAGTAACAGGACCACTGTGCCTGCTGTTACTGCCTGAAGTGCTTTTTCATGATCAACATTGCATGTGGCTATATCATACTTGCACATCTGCCTACGCACATGCACACGTCTGGCCTATGTTTATGCAAGAGAAGCATCCAGAAGACTTTTCCCTCTTCTTTTGTAGAGCCCGCTGCCTCGGGCCAGACCGAGGCATTCGCCACATGCCTCGCACACATCATGGTTCATGCTATTTGCCCCAGCACATTCCTTAGCCTCATAATGAAACCGTTATACTTTGTCATCCGTAGCATTTCCCTTCTAGACTATCATCTTACAGGCCGGCGTTAACAAAATAAGCCACACACAGGGTGTCCTCAAAAAAAAGTGAAAGGAGAGAAGTTATATAACTTGACCAGCACGAGGGAGCAAGGCAGCAGCAGAGCTGCACGTCAGGAATCTCTGGCTCCCAAAACATGCTGCTTCTTCCCTAAATGCTCAGCTACTGCAAAGTAACAAGATACTTCATATACTCCATAGGAAAAATGGAACCCACCCATAGAATGGCGGTGTGATATGCACAGTGCTGGAGTGGGACAGGCAGCCCAGAGCTCAGGTATTTTTGAGCCACCAGACAGCCACCTGGCTGTCTTCCAGCATGCTCTTTCTTTAAGCATGCTCACTGCTTCTCCATATAAGACTGCCCATCCATCAGTTAATCATATTGAGTAAGTACCTAAAATTAACTTTTAAATTATTAATGCATGAGAACATATCCGTCTGCCATGTGCATTATTTTAAAGGATTACAGTATGTACACTGAGTGCCATTAATGTTACATTTTGAAGATGGTAAAGTGGCTTGTATGGAAATCGGAATAGTTGATGCATTCCTCTACGAATGCTTTTGGCAGTGATAAAGTGTCCGATCGAATTGTTGTTAAGCACGTGTCCATGCCTGCATTTCCTTCTAATGCATCGAAAAGTAGGAGGCTGCCCATATCTTAATAGTACAAAAATGTAACATTCTGTGATGAGTTAAATAGTAGAAAAAGATGTACACAAGCATTGAAAATATCCCTCTGACAAATAAAAACCAGGAAAGATAGGTTTAGTTTCCTAGACTACAGCTGTATTGTTCAAGACTAAAACTGCCATAAAACTGTTTATCAAAAATAGTACCATTAAAACTCTTAAATATAGTACCAATACATTGCAATGGCAGTGAAGGATTATTTATGATACATCTTTTCCCTTAGCTAACAAATCTAGAGAAAAAAATAGAAAATCAGAGCCTGAATATAATAGAAGTTGTAGGATTGACCAATAATTCTTCAAACAAAAGAAAAACGGTAATTTGATGCAAGGAAAATTGCAAAAGTAGTAGTGAGGACAATAGTAATCATTGTAAACATTATTTTCCTTCAAGGACAGTCAAAAGAGAAAACATCCATGCAAAAGTCCCCCCCTGTTCTCTCCTCCTCTACAGTAGCTAAGGTAGGGGTAGGTTAAGATCCATTCCACCGGTTTCTAATGAGAGACATGATCAGGTCATATCCCATGCCAGAAAGGTCCTTGCTGTGCTCGTGGGAATTGAGGGCATGCAGGGAGGCAAGAAAGGGGCGTGCAGCCCCCTTGGAAGGCAGCAGGGCTTTGCCTCTCCTTTTATCCACAGTTCTCTACTCCAGTGGAGACAACTACTGGTTGGTAGACAGTAGTTGATGACATGGTGACAACTGTGTTGAAAGAAAGTGAAGAAAGGCCACCTTTGCCTTCTTTACCCCTTAAAAGTTTTCATTAACAGAAACTTATTTTTTTTTTTCAGTGTGTGCTATGGCTTCAGAAACCTTAATATAAGCAGAATATTGGAATTCTATTTGGAGTTAGCACTGAACCTAGGACATGACTCCTAATAAGCGGCTGCTAAAAGTTCAAGTACAGTGGGCTTTGCACTGAGACTTGAGCTCTGCAGGCTGAATTTCCTATTTTGAAACTTATCCAAGGGATGCTAAGCTTTACAATTCAGTTATCTGCATGTGTGGGGAAAAAAGAAAAAGAAAGGTCATTTTTAAGAGTTTTGATTAAATTGAGTAATGAAAAATGTCCAATAGATAGGATGTTTCCTTCAAGCAGTCTTAGATTTCATATACAATCTGAGAACAGGCACAGTCTTCCTTTCTTTTACACTGATTTAGGAAATGAAAACCCACCAGTATAAGATCTGAAGAACAGAGATCAGAATCTGGCCACTGCTTTCATTCTCAAAGGCACCTTCATGACAGCATTCTATGAAAGTGAGAAAGTGAGCACTGAACATCATCCTTAACCAGTAAGAAGACACTGATAAAAGACTTAGGCAATCAAAAAAAAAAAAAAAAAAGGTCAACATGGTCGTTTGGTCATTATTATCTACTAAGTATATAGGCAAAAATGCTGATCAGTCTTTGAAATGGCAATAAGTTCCTTTTGTCACAGACATGGCTTATGACCTTTAGTAGACAGGAAGTCTAACACATCATAATTTTACTAAGGTTAAATGTGGAACAAAATGAATTAATTTTTTTTTTTGTTGCTTTCACTCAAGCTGAGGTAAATACTTTGAATATTTACCAAAAAATCCATAAAAATGATAATTTTTAATGTTAAAGTAGGAAAAAAATATTTTGCTTCCTTTCCATCTCCGTCATCTTCCCGCTTCCTCCCCATTTTATGTGCTTATGGTGCAGAATGAAAGGCAAAATGGAAAAGGGCTAAGAAAGACTCAACATATTGTAACGATTCAATATTTCACATTTTAGTATTCCTCCTTTTCTATACAAGCAAAAGTGTAGAAATTTTATTTCAGAATTAACCAGAATACTGACATTTTCAAAGCTTTACATTTTTTTCCAGTGTTCACTTAATTCTTTTACCTGACTAGTAGAAGCTTTCACTGCATTAATTTGAGAAGTTTAGATTATTTTTTTCTGCCCGGTTGCTATCAAAAACTTGTTTAACTTTAGCTGAATATAGAAAGGATATTTTTTGTAAATACTAAGGGAGAAAAAAAAAAAAAAAAAAAAAAGCAATGGCATAACCATACCAGAATAAACTGGCTGTTTTCATAGTCTACATTATAGAGAACTACTTTTTGTTGCTAGGTAAGTTATATCTCTATTTACAGCTTTTGAAAAAGGCTGAATAGTCAGGGACATGCTGTAATTTGAGATAGAAGCCTGAGCTCCAGTGAAAGATGTGTGCTCTTTCTTGGCTGCACAAAACGGAACAGTTACACAAGTTGGTAGAAATGAGAATGGAATTCTAAGAGACATTGATGATCTGAACAGAAACGGCATTAAAAAAAGGAATACATTTAGCCCGCCAGTCTGTAAAAACACATCTGTTCCTAGTTCTAGCCCTACAATTAACACATTGACTAATTCAATATTAATAGCTATATCCTACCATATTCTCTCAGTTCTGATGAAGAAAGCTGGGTATTTTGAGACATTTAAGATGTCATTTCACTTAACATCTTAAATGTGCTTGGCTCTTTCCCGATCAAGACAACTGGCTTCCAGATGCCTAAGTTTTCAACTTCCATGCCAGATAACACTCGATGGAAGAAAAAAATATAGAAGAGTATATTGCAATAGGAGATGCAGTTCAATTTACACTATATATTCCCTTTTTTTCTAAAAAAAAAAAAAAAAAAAGAAAGAAAAAGGAAAGTTGGGATTTATTCAAAACAGGTAGTGCTCATTCACAGCTTTGCCACAGAGGAAGAGAGAGCAGCTAGAACTGTGACTCAGAAGGAAATCCAGCCACATAAAAGTCAGTGGCAAAACATTTTGTGCACTTAGTTTGACCATGATTTCGTGGTCTTTTCACAGCTCGGGGGGCTTTCAGGGTGGGTACAAAATCATCGCATCTTCAAAACCATGACTTGCTTTCTGCCTTGAGCTATTAGGAGCATATGTTCACCAGTCCAGGAGCAGTATCTTCCAATGCATGCCACCTGAAAACTCTACAGTGATGTGAGCAGAAAGGCATTGCACGGAACTAGACTTCACCTAGATAAAAGATATGGTAATCCAGCGCCATGACCCCCAAATCAGACCTTCTCCACGTTTATGTACCAAGCAGTGCAGATATCAGCATCCTCAGATGTAGAATGGCAGGGATCTCTATATAACATGGTCTTATAGGGTATCAGTGTGACTTTTCACAACATGTACGATGGGGAAGGAGAACTAAAGCCCAGGCTGTTTCTCAGTGTCTCCCGCAGTAAATCCATCTCATTCATCTCCCAGGCTGCCTACCATAAAGCACGCAACTGCATTTTTTGAGAGGAATTGCAAAAGATTTCAGAAGAATTGTTAGAAATATCTAGGAATAATAACTCTTTCTTATATGTGCTAGAATAGTTCCTTAAGGAGGAGCAATCCTGATGTTCTGCTCTCCTGTGTTTTCAAAATGCCTGTAATTTCATGCTAGCAATCCTTCAGTCAAATGGAAATACTTGGTTAAAATTTGAAATAGAGAAAATGAATAGGGAGGAAGTCACATTTTGCCTTCCTAGCAAGAGGAAATTTCTAACCAAAAAAAAAAAAAAAAAAAAATAAAGAAAATGAATTAAAATCTTAGCCAATCAGCCTGCACTACATTATCATCTAAATTAGTTCCTTGTCATAAAATTGTAAGCCTTCACAAACTCTCTTTAGCTGATAAAGCCAAAACTTTCTCACAAATTAGCTGGCAGAAGAGAGCAAACAGCAGGTAGACTGCTTACCCGAAGTTTTGGGAACTCATGTTGTGCTGAAGTAATTTACAAAAATTCTGTTTCCTACAAGTCTTCTCTATCTATATACATACTTACCGGATTACAGACAAGGAATAGGAAGCCATTGTATCTTACGTAAGTGACTTTTTTTTGCATGGAATAGTATTTAATGAGCCAAGGAGAGAGCATGAGAATGACCTGCAAACAGTTATAGTGCTCTCCTAGGACTGGAGAGACACAACTTTCACTTCCCAGTGCAAGGAAGGTTTACTACATAGCAGTTTAACTCTTTACACTCTTCTCAATTCATTATTTTGGACAAAGCAACTTCAAAAGCACAGGTGGAAAGAGTCTCATACCAGAATATTAGCCAGCCTGATGAGGGAGTCAAGTGTTTTATGGAAGACAACCTCATTTGAAGCAGAGGAGAGAGGTAAACTGAAGTTTTCTGCATTTAGGATGAGTGATCTAATTTTACTATAAGCCTATGAGAAGCCTATAAGCCAGCTTTGTCATCTTTTCCTAATATTTGTACTCCAATGCACCTGGTAGGCACACTCAGAGAATGTATCAGAGAGGTCAGTGTAGGCCCCTTTCCTCATTTGCAAATTCTAATGGAATGTCACTTCGTATCCTTCAGAAATAGGCAAGTACAATATCTTTGTTACAGAGAAGGAACATGGAGGACAATCATTCCTTGTGATATACATCCTTCATTAAAAGAGATATCTTTCTTACCAGAATGGGATGCCATTTTAGCTGCTATTCTGAAGAAACGGAGAACTCCTCTCCTCTGAAATGACAAAGGTTGCTCTTTGTGAAAAGACATCCTTTCCTTGACTATGGAATGTATGTCAATAATCTGCATATATCCTAAGTGTGATTTGTAGCATTCTTTGGTGAGGGGGAGGTAGCATTTTAGAGGGGTAGTTTATTTGGCTGGTTATCAAATCAAGTATTTAAAGTTATTAAAATCAAGTTACCCATAATTATTTTCTTCTAGTGCTCTATCACACATAAACCAAGAAAAAAAAAAAAAAAAGAACAAAAAGAACATCAGTAGAACATCATAGCCGAGACACTGATCTTCAGCAACACTGTAGGACCAGGAATGGTGAGAAGCAGGACAGATCTGAGGCACCCTTGCAGTAGATAATAGAGCATCATAGAGGAGCTGCCCTGAGGATACCCACAAAGGTCCCACCATGTATAAAGTTGAGAGTAGCCCAGCTGCTTAGCTATAGCCCAAGGTTTAGCTATGTGTTTTTCTGAACTTAACAGCATAATAGCACACTTCTCCCTAATACAATCAGCCCTTTTGCCCTTCAGAGGTATTTTCTATTCTCTTTCCCTAGTCTTCTGAAGGAAAGACTTCCTGGACTTTTACACATAGCAGGCAAGGTCAGTTCCTTCCTTGACGAAGCAGCATTTTTGCTGAATATACTGCTTATGTATACCCCTTATATTGGCCAAACCAGGCCTGGACAGGGTTAGGGTTTCGGCGAGGAGGGCGCTCTTTAAGCATGAATTTGGCTTCTGTTTGAATAATTGCCTACCACAAAGGCATGTTCCAAACAGCCTCTGTTCCGAGATGACAAATGACATTTCTGGTCTCACATTGATTGCTTTGTAGGTTCTCTCTCCTCCCCCCAAAGATTTGGTGCTTCTCTTACACTGGTTATTGTTTGGGAAGCATTTGAACTGACCTTTATTTCACCCATGCTTCAGGGATGAGATCATTTAGAAAATGCCATATTAAAAAGGGGGGGTGGGGGGGAGAAAAGAAAAAGAAAAAAAAAAAAAAAAACAAAAAAAAAAAAAAAAAAAAAGGAGAGACTTCCTTCTGTGAACCAGAATGGAGTGACGATAGCACAAGGATATTTACAGCAAATCAATGAATCTGTCTAATTGCTCTCCTCTAAATGAGCAGATTTACTTTTACAGTAGGAGGCAGACTACTGGTGGATTGTGCCTCCCTCTTTAAGACCAAGAGCTACATGTGTCATTGTGAAAACATGATACAGAATTGATTCTAAAAAATTGCCTTCACATTACTCACCATGAAGCAATTGGAAACAGGCCAGGAGCAGATGGCAACTCAAAAGGCAATCCTCTTCCTCCTCTAGAAGTAGTATTACTTTGTACTTCAGTGATAGCATTGATCTAAGAAACCTGCTGCCTTTTACAAACAGTAACTAATTTCATTTTATAATACTCTTTGAGCGCAGTGAGTATGATTTCTCTGCCATAACACATGGGAAAACTGAGGTACGTGGAAGTTAGGCTTCGGACATTCCTATGGCCACATTTCACTCCCCTTGCCCCTCCCTTAAGAGATCACATTCTTCATTTAGAAGAGGGAAAAAGAAAATAAAAATCTCTGAAGTCTAAGCAGTCTTCCCCAAATTTGGCACATGGGCATCAAGCACGTGAAGTTAAGGTGAAAACTGGTACCCAAAAGGGATTTCCTTAAGTCACTGCTGCAGTGTCTAGGGACACCCATGAGCCTGTACCTGCAAGTACTCCTGCAATTTTTCATCTGAAAAAAAAAGCAGCTCTTAGACAAGAAGTTAAGCAACTGGTTTAACTAAAAACTGAGATTCTGAAAGCAGAGACCAGCTGTGCTTTATATGCCGCAGCACACCGGGGATACAGGAGCACACAGAGAGTTGCAACTGTCCAGAAGCACACATTCAGTATTCTCTCCAAAGAAGGGCCAAGGAAAATCTTCTGTAAAAAAATAGACATTTTTACAATAGACAAAGTAGAGAAATTATCCTTTTTGTTAGATCAGTATAACAACAAATACAGTCATGATATGGAAGCATGAAGAATTTCACCCCAAATATTGGAGGATTGTATTAATAAACTAATTAGTGGGAAAAAGTTTGCATACTTCTCAGACCTTATTCTATATGCAGTAAAGTAAAAAGCAAAACTCTCAAGTACAAATAGTGTTGGGCACACAGGAAATATTCTATTGCAAATGACAGCTCATATCCACAACATGAGAACTTCACCTGGTACAAACTATTCATAGCAGTGAAGCTATAGAACCCATGTTAGCAACATATCCAGGGCTTTCAGGTGTACATTAGGTCAAATACAGTGCTTGCTTTGCAAATCTCACAGTACTACCTAGGTGGATTAGGGAACTTAGACATGCTTTGAGAAAGAGATTCAGCAATCAAACATTTTGTTATTATTAATTGAAGACTCATTTCTCAAATCTTTGAAAGCTGATTCTTCCAAAATGGAAATCTTTTTGTAATGACCTTCACCATGCACGCTGAACCAATAACAAGCCATGTAGGAGTCTCTGGTGAGCCACACCTCTTTTCAGTCAACATTTCAGAAAAAATCAGGTACACAAAGGTATTTTGGCTAAGGAAAAAAAAATGTTTTGCTCTTTGGAATTAAGCTGTGTGCACTTCAGTGGCTAACATTCATATGCTGGCACACTACTTTCCATGAAAGAGAACAGTATTATGTATTAGGATGCAGTTCCAATTAATTTGTAGCACAAAGCACAAGTCCGACTTTTCTGATAAAAAGATACTTTTTGATACCCTTAAGTCTTTGGGGTTTTTTTGTTTACTTGTTTCTGTTTACTTACAAGCTTTAAAACCTTCCCATAGAGTGGAGTTTAACATGTTAAAGGTAATGTGAAGAATGGAAAAGGGAACCTTACCATCATCATGTGTAGACTGATCAAGTGCCCTGGAGCAAAAATACAAGCATTCCTCCAAGACAGTAGGACTTTACCTAAATGTAACCTTGCATACAGTTAGAAGCTGCCTGGGGAACATGACCCTCATAAGAATATGCGGGCACCTAGTATTGTGATAAGCATACATGACTTTATACCTTCAATATCATATCATAGGCATTCCTGCTGCATAGCCAGGCATGGATATCTCTGAGGAACACCAATACCACATGATATGGAAGAGATGAAGGGCATGGAGAAAAAGGAACAATGTGAAGCAGGTCACATGATGGATAAACTGGTAAAATACTTCGTAGAGCCAATGCAATACAGGCTGGGCATCCATGCTCTATAGGTGGATTGAAGACATAACATTTTTATGTAACATCACAGGAAAGTAAGGAACACATTTAAAGAATAGATTGCTGCTATAGAACTGGAAGTGCAAGACACAGCTAAGCCTATTCTTTGACAGACACATAACTTTGGTCTGTTAACAGATAGCGTTCATTTACTCAGACATTCTTCCAGGCTACCATATGCTACATCAACATATCCAGATTTACTTATACATAGGGAGCAACAATTGTCTTCCACGGCTAGACAAATCCCAACCTCCTTTTCCTCTTGAAAAGTAGAAAGAGCAAAGAACAGCACAATCCCTTCCATCCCATCATTGCTATTACAATAGTCCCTAGCAGAATCACACAGCAGAAAGCTGCCATGCTAGTTAAACAGTAGAAACATTTCATTAGTTGATGGAGTTATTAGCCAATCTCTTACCTTATCAGTTGCAACTCCTACCCGAACAATTGTGTCCTTGAACACCATCCCAAGAAAGCACAGAGCAAGCTGTCCTCACTCTCCCCAATAGGAGACATAGGCTTCACTACCCAATGCAAACACAACATTTTGCATTTAACATCCTTGTCCATGTGCTAGCACAGTTATATCTATGCAAACTTCCACCGCTCTGTGTGAATTGAGTCCTGGAAGGCTGTTCATAACAGCAGGGCAAACTGGGACCACTTGGGTAATCAGGCCACTAACCCTATAACCCCAGGGAATCATGGCCCGCAGGTGGACTGAACATTCAAGGACTACTGCCATCTACCTGAGTGTGAGGAAATTCTTCTGCTTAGTGTACAATCCCTTTCTTGACCTTTTCAAGCTAAATGGTAAAGTAATTTATGTTACTTCTCTTCCCCCCCAGTTCTTCCAGTTTAGAAAACTCTATCAGTTACACCAAATACACTACACTTACAAGTAGTCTGAAGCAATCTTTTAATTTCCAGCCTAAATATATTCACAGCCAATCTTATTTCCTTTCTGCCACCATTTGTCTGTCTGGTCTATTCATGACTCAGTCTTTATTTATGACTCACCAGTGTGAAAGATAAGATTTGTGGCTTAGCGAGTGGCCTAATTGCCCAAGCAATGATTATATTAGAAATGCTCAAAGGGAAACATGTGAGCGTCCTTCTTCAAGTCCAATTAAGGAAATGTGTTTACATCTAAACAACTCTAAATAAAAATTTAAAAATCCATTTGACCTGGAATTTCCTTGATAAATATTTATGCTATGTTTGCTAATTGCTGTAGCAATTTTCTCTCTGATCCTCTTGTTCAACATGTGTATGAGGAACAAGACAAGGCAGTGCTGATTATACAATTATGTTGCCTTTCTCTGTTTCATTAGCCTCCAGTTGTGGGAGCTTTCCTAGCATCTGTCCCAGACTGTGGTTCGGATGAGCACGACAGAGCTGAAGTTATGTGGGTGAGTTGGCAGAGCAGCTGGAACAAATGGCAAAAGTTATCTTTGCTTCCCTGTTCG
>JAVCKT010003373.1:0-23136 GCA_032273925.1 Rhynchotus rufescens | reverse complement strand
AGCGCGCGCGCGCGCGCCCCCAGGGCGGGCGGGGGAAGAGAGGGGGAAGCGGCGCGCGCGCGCGCGCCGCCGGGCTCGCTCCCGCCCGCCTTCCCGCCGCGTGCTGCGCGCCGCGGCGAGGGGCGGTCATTAGTTATGCATGGGGCCGGGCGGGGCTATGCAAATGAAGCCGCACAAACCTGCGCGCTCCTGAAAGGGGCGGGGATATGCAAATAGGCCCGCTCCCCTCCCTCCGGGGCTGGGAGGGGGGCGGCCGCTCGTACCTGGCGCGGCGGGGGGGAGAAGGGAGGTCAATCCCCATCGGGATCGGGATCGGGATCGGGATCGCTGGTGGGAGGGAAGCGGGAGGCTCCGGGGGAGCCGCGCCCGGGACGGGCGGAAAGTTTCGCAGGGGGCGGCTCCCGTGGGGGGCGGTGCGGCCCAGCCCCGCCCCCGCTCCCCCTCCGCGCGCGCCGTGTGGAGCTTCCTGAGGCGACGGTTGCGGCGCCCGCAGCCCCGCCGTGAGGCGACGCGGCGGGAAGGGGCGGCCCCCGCGCCGCCCGCCCCGGCTGTCGCCCCTCCGTGTGGTAAATCCACCCCCTGCTGCGGAAACGCCCCGAGGGGGCTGCGCCTTTCTTGTTAAAAAAGATCAGAAAAAAAAAACTGAAAATCAACGCGTTTCCCCTCATCTTTTCCCTGCAAGGGACCAGAAGAGCCGCCACAAAAGCGAGGACGAGAGGAGCTGGATGGGGGTCTCAAGCTGACAGGGACATTTGTTTAAATGGCCTCGGTAGCTCAAGGCATGGACGGTGCAACCGGGGCTGGCAGCTGCGGCCCGGTGTTGTCGTCTGCAGGAAATGAACTGCAGGAGCAGCAGAAATTCACGTTTATTGTCAAGAATTCAAAATCAAAGCTATCACTGATGCAAAAAAAACTCCAGAAGTCCAGTAAACAGGATTTTGTTTTTATCTGGTTATTTCCATTTAAGAAAACTAATACAGAGACCTTACCCAACAGAAGAACCTTTCTAGTCCCAGTACAAAGTGTTCCCTTTAATTAAATTAATTACGAGTATCTACACACCCTTGGGATGCCTTGTTAAACCTTCTGGGTGCAGATTAGTTGCCTCCATCTAACCCCAGGAAGGTTAAGAGCTTTACATCACATCTGCCCACCTTGCCCAATTAAGCACCAGATACCTCACCCAACAGGGTAATCTTCAGCTGTGAAGAAAAAAAAATAATTGCAACAGGAGGAGTTCTACCTAGAAAATGGGAGCGCAAATGGAGGTATCTGGCCCTCACATTTCTCAAATTAAGCTTGGATTGCAGAGGTGAATATATATTATCTTTTACCCTAGTCCCTGGGTTCTGGGTTTCATGCTTTCATAAGAAAATGGCACCATCTATAGCAAGGTAACATTCACTTGAAAAAAAAAAAAAAGTAGGGAAATCCTCCAGAAATATTTTCATCTAAATCCATAGCCTACTGACTTTTTTATTACTCCTAGTGAAAGTGCTTTCTGTAATTGCTTATCTTCTGTTGCCCTTTAGTCTTTTAAAACCACATATATTAGAAGGGAATACATAGCCAGAATAAATCCCATTTTTCCTTCAGCAACTTATTAGCATAGCAAATCACTGACTCCACGCACAATTACAATCCTAAGGAGGAATAATAGTTCCACCTACAAGAAAATATTCTCAGAACTGATGTCAACTGCTTTACATAGGTACCCATATCATTACTAAGAGAACAGACAGGTTTCAAAACCTGGGTTGCTGAAAGAGAAGGAGGCTCTGATGCTGCCAGTGGGGAGCAGAGAAGACAACAAGAGTGAGGAAAGAGCAAAGAGCAGCTCCAAAAATAATAAAGGAGCCACATAATCTAAATAGCTCGTCACCCAGAACTTGTTGGTTGCCTATAAGAATATATGAACAGTTGTGTAGGGGCCGTTTTCCACCTTGCCCTATTTGACAGCGGCCAAAGCGGATGCTTCAGAAGGGTGTAAGAACAAGGCAGGCATGCAGCGATTCCTCAAAGTGCTGTGGCAGCCTCCACAGCCCTCTGCTGTGGCTTTAGGGCTTCCTGAGGCGCATGGGATTTCTAAGAATTTCTGCTGTATACATAGGTCCTGCATAGAGCGTATTAACATAAGCTGGGTGCCTTGCCAGCGAGAAGCCAAGCAGGCAGGAGCTGCTCGCAGTCAATAGGGCTTTGAATCCCCTGAGGCAAAGGAGGAGACTGGAAACAAACATCCTTGGCTTCCCGACAGCCTCCCCTGCCTTTTGGAAGGAGAGGGATCCTGCTGGTAGGGCTAGGCTGGCTCCAAACCTCCTCCCGGGACGCGCCACAGAGCTCAGGTCCTGCAGCCCTGTCCGTGTTTGAGTAGAAACCACCCTCGATGCCCCGGCGCACAGCACTGACCGCAGTGCCCGCATCCCACAGCTGCGGGTATCTGGAAAACATCATCATGAAGCACCTCGAGCTTTTAAAGACTTAAAGGATTAGCCAGGAGAGGAGCGAAGAGAACCACCATTGTGGACACTGGTGTCCAAATCCAGTCAGGTTCCATTTCGAGCAGATCCATCCCTGCTATACCTAGCCACTTGCCCTTGAGAACCCAAAAAACCTCAATCAACTATTCATCTTTTGTGTGTTTTTACTGCAAACGGACATGAAGTTTGCACAACAGCAAAGAAGAAAACCTCGGCTGGACAATCAACAAGATGTTGTCTCCCAAATAGCCAGAATCTCCACCAGAAAATGTAAAAACAGTCTTTTAAATCAGATATATCATCAGAATTTCTCCTGGATGGGTTCTATTAAGTGTAACCATATAAAAATAATGTTTACTAAGAAGTACGTGCCTACAGAGAAAGTACTGTAAATGTATCTTGGAAATGGAAGATACTAAATCCTTTCACACCTCAGCAGTCTAAAGAAGCCGGGTCTGCCATCACCTCAGGAACCACTGAAAGGCCTATCTATTTGTGCAGCCGGGCGAGTTTTTAAATGGATTTGTTTTTGCGGAAGGAAAGAGAGATTTCTGGTTTGCTGGCTGTTTAATTTTCAACTTTGCAATTTTTGGCAAGGGCACCTTGTTCTGTGGATAACGGACTTAAAGTACTTTTTTAGATTTAGACAAAATTAAGACCTTTCTTCTGCGACCACTGTTCCCTTTTGGCATTACCCTTCAATGACCAAAATTAGGGCAAACTAATTAGCTTTTCAGAGGAGTGAGTAACAGAAGCAGGATGAGTAAAAATTGTTTTATTTTCCTGTACAAACCTGTTCTGTGATGAAATAACCAGACAACATGAAAGGAACAGTATTTGGTGAATCTCTGAATTAATGTGTAGCTTCTAGTGCATGACTTTCAGTAACAGAAACCCCCAGAAACTTTTTCCTCTTGCAGAGCTCTGGCTCCACAGAAGTATAATCAACACTCCAAAATTATTTGGACACTGAGGAATAAAATATAGAGGAGGAAACACAGAACAGTGTTAAATAATGTGTAATAAAGTGTTGTTTTGGCAGCAGCAGACAAAGAAAAAATGTTTTCCCCCCTCCGCGAGATAGCCAGTGCTCTCTCCTGCCCCAAAATTTCCCAAATTTGGGGGAAAAATGGGAAGTAGAGAAGTGGGATTCCTCAGCCTACCAACAGAGTACACATACTGTAGTGCAATAAAGCCCATGCTTGACAGAAACCATCCATTATTAAGAATCCTGTATGTCAAAGTGTAGTTGGAATTTCAAAAGAGAGGTAGTATTTGTGCAGATCTTAATTTGGCAACAATGCTAATCTTGATGTTTCCTCCTGAGAGGCACCATGGGAGCTTTAATGATTGCATGTGATCAAGATAACATCTGGACTGAAAAAAATACACCTCTGGCACACTGGAATGCACTAACTGTGTACACTTACTGCCAACGACTGCGGGTGGCAATCAGGTAGATGACAGAATCCCAGAAAGGCTGAGGTTGGAAGGGACCTCCAGGGATCCCCCAGTGCAGCCCCTGCTCCAGCAGGGACACCAAGAGCACGGGCCACACGGATGTTCACGGAGGGGAGGAAAAGCTGTACAGCGTTTTCTACAGCTTTGCTGCAGCTCCGTAGAGGAAATGTTCAGTGGCTCCTGCAACTGTTTTGGATTACGTGGGATGTACACAGCCCTGAACAACCACAAAGACGGACTGATCCTACCGAAAAATGACCTTTGCAGTTCCTGTGTGCCCATTAGATACTCTCAGATCCACAAGGTTCTGAGATCCCTCAGCTCCCAGGGAGACAAGTTGTAATGGGAGAAACCACCACATTTTGCAAAACTGAAAATGACTCTGAGTCAAACTACCTGAGGTGTGGAGAGTTGGTGCATGCAGTCAGAGCAAGGGCTCCCGGCAGAGTCTAGTGGCAACAGCCACTGCATTTTGCTGCAGAACATTTCTAAAGCACTATCTGTATCTCCAGCAGAATCTCCTGCCTGATACAGCGTCCCAAGGGGGCATCATTATCATGAAACCACAGCAAAGATCCAGATCCTTTTTTCATAACATTCCTAAACTGCTTGCTCCACCCTGATTCGCTTTAGGAAACTGATAAGACAGCTGTGAAAATATACTATGTAAAAGCACTTTCATATTACAGACCAACTGGCAGGATTTGCACTTTTTTTTTTCTCCCAGAGGAATAAAGATTGTTGTTTATTCCATTCTTTAAAAGATACATGCACTAAAATGCAACCATCTCTCAATTAACTTAATGGGTATTGTTAGGAAGGTGTGTACTGAACATTTGGGCTTCCAAAATCAGTAATGGCACTAAAAATGTAGGTGGGCTACGCTCAAAAGGATTTTGTTATTACAAAAGGGCATGTGGGTCTTTCCTCTCATGAGAACGTTCATCGTTAATATTGTTCCTACTCAGTACCTACTGTAACCACTATTATATTTCTACTTTGACAGTGACAGTTTCTCATCATGAGGTGACAGGTCTGGAAGAGCTGCCAAATTCAGTGCAGCGCGAGTGTTGTTTCAATGGGACTGGTGCAGTCCCTCTCTTATGGGGGTATAGAAAAAAGAAGGCTTAAGTGCTTCCTATTAATAAAGATTTAATGACAATTTGTTTCAGCTTATATTTTATAGGCAAGGATATGATGGAAAAGCAGTTTAGCTTGTCATGTTATGCTTTTTTTTGCATCCTCGGCTCTGTTATTCTATTGGAAATTCTTCTTCTTTTGTGAACAGCAAAGGGATCCGACACAGGAATTGAAGTCTTCAGGACAAATGACACTATCGACAGACTTGAACCTTATTTATAAAGATAAAAATTATGCTTTGGTGCTGTAATTGCTTTTCACTGTGTTCTTACTTCAGTGGATCCCAGCTGTCTGCTAGCAGTTGTCATCCGGGCTCTTGACTCTTTCCCATATATTGTTCTTTGTACTGATACATGAAATAGTTATTCCTTACAGTCTAGACCAGCAACAGAGAAACCAGGTTTCATAATGGACATAAAACTGGACAACTCTGGCAAGCTACAAATACCCCCAGCCAGCCCAGAACTCGCTGTGTGCATGTGCAGCCATAAGGAGGCCAGGGACAGCTCCAAACTGCATTAAAATATGTCCAGGGATGGACAGGATGAAGAAATTTTTGATCCCAAAGAAGGAGATTTAATAAACAAACCATTTTGTATCAACCAGTCAACCAGTTACTGCCCAGGTACTCTATAACGAGCTGAAGGCCTGAGAATTCAGACCACTTCTGAGTCCTACAACTCTGCCTACATCTCTGTCATGCCTTTATTTCTTTTTTTTTTTTTTAAATTTGAGCATCTTCTGTGCAACAGCAAATACTTTACTGTTAATTTTTTTTAAAGATAAAAGTCATATTTGAACGAAATCAAAAATAAGCAAGTGCTAAAATATCTGCAGTGCTGGGGCTGTGCCAAACACCCACAGATTCTGTACCCAGTACTCAAGTCTTGTCAAGTAGCTCAGCACATCTTTATTCTAATCATTTAGTTTCATTTTGTGCCTAACAGAGAATCATCCTGATTAATCAAGCAAGACACTGCAAGAAAAGCACAGAAAATGTCCCACTTTGGGCACTTGGTGTGGCTCTCATTGCTCTCAGCTCCACAAGATTCTTTTGTTGAAATATTCAGCAATAGGTGCACTACTTTTCTTCCCCAAAGGCTTCTAAATATATAATTAGATAACTCTAGAAGAGGTGGCAAGAACCCTTAGAGGTTACATAATGAATTGCATGGAGCGTGACTCAGTGCATGGCTGTCGGTCTGTGATCGTAGCAAAGGATGCGAAAAGGCATCAGGATGCAGCACAGAGGCAACAACGTGGAGCACAGCACGAGACACGATGGAGTTTTAAGTACAATGGGGATGAAAATATTCCAAGGGAATAATTCCTGCTTTTCCAAGGCCTTGTATGCCAACGAAAAGACAAATCTTTCCTTTGCCACTTGCAAAATAAAAATGCCTCCGTTAACTAGACTTGGTATAAAGAGAAAATGAATGCTGTTTCTTCACCTGCAGCTCAAAGAAACCCCCCAACTCCTGTGTTTCAGTCAGAATCAGGAGAAAGACAGTATGAAAACAGGCTGTTTTTCCTGTAGTTTCACTTTCCCCACCCCTTGAATCACACTGACTGTTAGAGCAGATGGGAATCATTCACACTCCTGTGTTGAACAAAAAGCAGCAGCCAGGCAACTGGTTTCAAAGGCAGGAGATGTGCCCAGTTTGTTCATACAAGCACCCTTGATTCGGACGCACAGGGAATATTGGCTGCACCAAACCACAGAACACAAGGACAAGGTCAGCCCAAAGGCAGAGCTTGGTGCCAGCGGACAGAGAGCCCCTGCGCTCACACTCCTTTCCAGGAGAGGTGGCCTGTGTTCTGGTGTGGAGTTAATGATTGACTCTGTGCTGTTAACAAAGCTGCCACAGAGTGTGACCCAAGAGGCAAAAGTAACCTGGTGGTTTGGAACAACAGCGTGAGGCTTTGTGCCTCAAAGGACATTAGAGTGTACAAGATTAAAGCGCAATCAGTGGTGAGAAATATTAACTTGAGAGAAAAAAGAGCAAAACAAAAGAAAACATCATTACAGCTTAAAGTTCGGGTGTTCCTGAAGACTGGAGAAATCTGAAATAGTGCTCGAGAATTCAGATCCAAGCAGGGACTAGTTTACTCCCACAGAGATTAAGCTGCGATTTCTGTAGGCCCTGGTGGAGCCTGATCTGTGTTCTTGCTGTCCTTACATCTGACACATAACTAAACATGCAGAGATTATCCCTGTAGCTTCGTGAGCTGATTTGAATGATGATGGATGGACAGAATAGGGCAAGAAAGCAAAAGTTTGAGGGGGGGAAAAAAAAGCTGAAAACAGGTAAAAATACAGACAGACCCCCAGAATCGAAGTGACTTTGACTGCACTCCAAGTCACCTTTGGGACATGAAGGGTTTTTTCCTTTGGTCATGGAAGGCAATGAGACCCTGGTGAGAGGTGCAGGAAGGCCCCGCTACGTTTAGGGGAGAGAGGAGCTTCACTAAGAGAAGCCCAGGGCTGGTTTTGCTGGAGCTTGAAACATTTTCTGAACTGCTGATCTTTGACGGATAAGGCCGAGAGCCCCTCTTTGCCAAAATGTCATTATCTAAACTGATGGCTTTGGTACAGGAATTTGCGGAAAGGCAGACAGCAAAGCACAGTATACGTTGGGGCCCAAGCTAACACAGGAAAAATAAGGATGCCTGATCCCATAAATTTAAGATAAATTTCACATATGCCAAAAAAATACACTTAGAAATCTTAATGTCAGCTTCCAAAAATGTTCTTAATATAGGCCTAAAGTATTCAAATTATTGCCCCTTACCTTATGCCTTCCTGGAAATTGCTTTTGGCTTTTAGGCCCTTATATAAGGTCCAATGCAGTCAATGGGAGCGGCTTTTGAAAACCATCCAGCAGAGCCATTAAAGTTCCTTCCTGGCAGCCTTTGCAACGTGCTGCAAGTTTCATCCATGCAACCTGTGTATAGCAACAGAAAAATATCTGAGCCAGCCATGGGGGAAAACATTCTGCAAAGACTTTGCATAGGAGCTATCGCAGCAGCGGAACCGGCTGAGGACACAGACACGGCCAGTTCTCGTCAGCCATCCAACATGCAACTAGAGAAAAAAGAAAAAGCATTTCAAGTGTCATAAATAAGTCCAGCGGGCAGCAAACCATTTAGAAAGGGCAGTATCAGAGCACAATCTCATATTTAAAAAGATGAACTGCAACAAAAGGCAGAACTGGGAATGAAAGGGAAAAAGAGAGCGGGAGTGGAGTGTCTTTGGCTTTAGCACTTGAGGAACATGGAACAGGTTTTGCCAAGAAATATTCACATACATCTGCACAATCCCCATCCATCTATTTTTTACTTTTTTGTGGGCCATTAAAAATAGCTGTGTATTGTCAGTTCTAAAAATAACAGTTTAAGCTTTATGCAGCAGTTGTATCACAGCATGGAAAAGAAAGCGATTGTGTCCAAACTAACTTTTTTCACAGCTTATGTAGCTGCAGCCATGTTAGATGGAGGGAATTTCATAATTTTGTCCCCATCCTGGAAGAGGAACAAGAAAAAAACACACATGGATAAAGGCAGAATGCCCCTTGTTTTCTATTTACACTCTCAAGGTATACTTTAGTAGGCTTAATGGTGACTAAATAAAATAAGCAATTGCTTTCCCTACAGGCAAGCTTCAAAAATCAGCTTTCCTACACTAGGTTCTGAAACACACGTTTACAACAGGGCACAAACTCCCTGGCCTGGTTGCCCAGGGGAAGGGGCAGAGGATGCAGGGACCGGCTGTAGGCACCAGGGCTTCCCCCGCAGGCCCTGCCTTGGGCACCGGTGCCACCCGTTTGATCCAACCACCATTTATCCACCACACGTTTTAGTCCCTCCACAGCAACACGGGCTCTTTTAAGTTGCCTTTCAGCACAGCAAACATCCATCAGCTGAGGGATATTAATGCTGTAGCCCTAAACTCTCCTTATTTACAAGGCTGGAGTCTAACTGGTATCGACAAGCCCGTTCTCCAGAGGATGCTGCTAAACGAGGTATTTATCCAGCCCAGGCGATTGCAGCACAGCTTGTTTATTCAGTCGCTGTTGACATTTCCTATAGATTGTTTAATTCGCCGCAGTGACACCTATAGGCGAGGGCGCACTTGTTTACAGGAAAAACGGATAATTTCATCAGTGTTCCCTTCCTCTGTTTAGAAAACAAATGTGGAACCTCCCAGGGAACAGCCATAAATTCGCCTTCCGTTACCACAAACTCAACGGCGACTTCGGTCCCCCCTCCTTCCTCGCTGCCAACTGGCCTTCCAGCTGCCAAGAAGTTTAAATCCCAAGTTGTGCCTTTTTAAGATGTTTTTCCTTGTTTTATGCCATTCCTTAGAGTGTTTTTTTTTGTTTGTTATTTTGGAGAAACGGGCCAAATAAATTCATTTTCTTTCCTAGATGGTTCACTATTGGTATAGAACTTTGTTGGGTCAGGATGCCTCGACACAAACATTTCCTTCATGGTAAATTGAGATTTCCTTTGATATGTCTGCACTTGGAAAAGATTGCTTCCAAATGCACGTGTCAGGTTTTTGCACCAAGCGAGCTTTCCTCCTTGATATAATCATACTCACACACATGTCTCACCATTCTCCAAATTTTTCCAGTTGGAAGACAGTACAAATGTATGGGAAATACTGTCGAGCTTTGGAAGATTGTCCAAATGAAATAACTTTCAGTTCTAAAACTAACGCTTTCCGTACTTGCCAGGTGTTAAATGTTCACTGTGTTACTTTTTTAAAGCGAAAGTGTGATTTTGAAGCTCTTTTTAGACTATTGCATTACAAAAATCTCAGGTTCCTGCTCCAAGCGCAGCATCCTAGAGCTGTTTAAAATCACTGTCTAGCCATATTTCTGGAAAAAAGTAGAAAGCTGCTTACATTAGGGGGTGATAACCAATTTCCACATCATCCATGCACAGGTTATCTCAACAGCACAATGAGGTTGAAGAACACAAGCTCTAGCAACATACAAATATATAGAATTTATCATCTGTCTTAGTAAAACTTGTTAAAAATCAGAAAGTTTAATTGTGGAAGCGTAGCTAAACATGCGTGTTTCTTCTTACCTGAGCACTATGTACTGAACCTATGTGATTATCTGAAAACAAAAAGTACCACTCTGACATTTCTACATTATGCAGTAATAATATGAACCTGTAATAAAAATGGAAATTCGCTGTGCAGTTTGTAAACTACACATTTTGCTAAAAAAAAAAAATCTGCAGAAGAAGCAGCATCCTTAAAAAAAAGTATTTTTTTTGTTTTCTTTTCTTGACATGCTGAGCACAAAAAGGAGCTAACATGGATAGCAGCTGGTAGCATGTTTGTCTTACAGGGATTTCTTCATGTCTGAGAAGAGAAGGAATCCCTTAACAAAACAGCAGAGAAATATTTGTCCTGATTTTCCGAGATGAAAGGCTCTTGTTTCCAGTCACTTGTTCCCTGTGTGCCTTAGCTTTTAGTGTTCTTTCTCTTGCTCAAAACTCATTAAATCAACATTCAGTGCTGAGGAGGTTCCCATGTAGCCTGCGAGCTTTCGGACGCCTTGCAGGGGAGCGACCATCACACAAAGGCAGCAGAGAATAGAAATATAATTTAGTCAGACGAGCTGCCTTAACAGGGTGGATTCCACCAGTCTAACTCATACTGGGTCATCTGTTAACTCTCAAGCAGATCAATTTAGCTTGATGCCTTAATTAACAGAGGAAGGTAGGGATAGATTTTTAGAAGTGCTCATAACCTGGCAACTCCGTGATGCAAACGAACAAATATTTAATAAATAAATAAATAAATTCATGCAGCCCTGATTTTACCAAGTGCTTGGGACACTCTTCAAAATTCCATTCTTACTATTCAGGATAAAGAGCAAAAATGGGAATAAAGCATTATATGCTCCAGCACTGATCCTGACTCGCCATCTCCGCATCCCCTTGTAAATCCTTTCCATCCCTCTGCTAGCTGGACTCACACTTTCCTTTCCTAGACTGTAAATAATGCACAATATTTAGTTTTGAAACATTGTATGCATAGAGTTTTGGTTTTTCATCTGATTCCATGGAAAAATTTTTCATCTGATTCCATGGAAGCACCGTGGCCATTTGTAAAGCAGAATCATAGCAAATCACCTGCGTACTTGAATCTTTAGCCTCACTGTGATCAAATATTTAAAGTAGAGCTAATAAATTTAATGTAGACTTTAATTCACTACTACCCTATCCTCTATAATCTACAGATAAATTACACTGGCAGAATTCCTGCAGAAACAGGAAAGAGCAGCTTTTAAGTCAGATTGACAGCAGTGGTCATTCGCAGGCAGGCAGCACCTATTCATGTATTACACAGACTGTGGATAAATGGAAAATTGTTACCTCCAGAACTGTCAGTTCCTCACCTGACATTTACTACAAGAGATTAAAGGAGCTGGTTCCAGCTGACATCTGCAACTGCATGAGTGTTTCCATAGGAAGACTCACGGCCTCCTCTAGCCAGTGAGCGCTGGGATACAAGAACCTGATTAAAATAACAATGGTCAGTTATTTTCAAAGGCAGTGAAATCTATTCTCCCAAACCAACACAGATCAATCTGCACAATCTATTTGCTAAATAGGTGGTGCTTCCCCAGACAATAGGCATTCCCAGAGGGGACAGTAGATGCACAGCACATCATAGCAGAAAATTGAAATAAAAGCACATGGGCATTTGTAAGTGTCATCCTTTGTTAATACTGACATATGTGACTAATCACAGTCGATTTAGTGTTGATGCAAAGTTTGTCATTTTTACAAGGGTTGAGTAATACTAAATATCACTGTGGGCTGGTGTGATTTTGTTCTTTAAAAGAAAAGTGATACCAGATATGCAAGGCCACATTTGCAGTTGGAAAACCAAGTCAATACTGTCCAGTTCTGGACAGCGCAGTGAGGTGAAATTCACTCACCGGGGAGTGTGTTTTACTGTATCCAATAAAGGTGAATTCTTACCTATTGGAATAGGTAAGAAAGAGAAAACTGATAAAAACAGAGGAAGCAAAAACAATTCTTGCAACTATTTCAAGAAGCACATACACAAATTAGTCCCAAGATTTAGGATGTTAGGAGGAATTCTCCCCTTGAAAAACCAAACAGGTTCAAACAGGTTTGGTTTGTTTTTTTTTCTCTTTTTAACTCACTATAAAAGATTGACTAATGTCAAGCCAGAAGAGAGGGACACAAGGTCAAATCCAGCACTTCGCAGACCTACCTTGGACCTCCTTGGCAGGTAAGGTCTCCAGTCCAACCTGATATAGAATCTCTATAGTCTCCAGCTTCTCTGCTGAAATATGTTACAGAGAGGTTCCTAGAGATAGGAACTTACAGTTTCCATGCCACATGAAATAAATCAAGTTTCTGCATAGGGGACAGGGAAAAATAGTCCCAATACATCATTAACTACCTTCTCAGAGCCTAGCCGAGGAGAGGACACGTGAGGGCCCTTGTGACTGCTCAAGATGCTCTGCGCTCAGTGCCCGCATACTTAACAAGAACATTTCATGTGAAAGGAGGCTGCAAACAGCTCACAAGCGGAGTCTTAGGTGCCACGCTGGGAGGCTGGCAGGTAGCAACCACTGAGCACCACACAGAGCAGCCCCGAACGGCGGCTCCCCACGGGGAACGGGCGCAGGCGGCAGCTCCCCAGGCTGCAGGGACCCCCCGGCACCGATCCCTGCTCCTCACCTCGGCCAGCCTTTGTGTCAAGCTGCTCAAGTGAACTTGAAACAGCCGGGGAGTTCTCCTGGCTTAAACAGAGGGGTCAGGTGCTTGAAGCTGCTCCTGGCACAAGCAGTTTCTCAAGGAGATGCTTTTTTTTTTTTTTTTCCCTGAATGAAGGTCTCTGCCTATTTGTGTTGGCAAGTGGACCCTGCCTTTGCACGGGGCTGTGTATCAGCAGGGGGGACCTGACAGGCAACCTCGAGTAGGGCACGACTGCAGCATAAATATTTAATACAACTTAACATTTTAATTTCACCGTACATCTTCGTCATGACTTGCTAAGCTCTGCTAATTCCCCTCCTCCTCCAGCGGACAGGTTCCGCTCAGCCTCGGAAGCTCGGGGAAGCTCAATCGGAGCAGGAATGGGCAGATTGTTTTAAAACACATTTCGACACCTGCGTTTCAGGAGGCTCATGTGGAAACCTGACGTCCAAGTGGCTGCAGAGCGGGGAGCCGAGGCTGTGCCTGCTCTTGCGCGGTGCAGACGGCATCGCTGTAACGACCCTTCAGCATCACACGTTGCACGTGAACGTTGCCTGTCCTGATCTTCTGCTTTCTTTCAAATAAACGACCGTTGTCCTTGCCTTCCTAGGAAGGCCCCTGCGTTGAATGTTAATAAAGAGAGAAGAGGAGAAATGACTCCAAGGAAGAGAGGGCGCTTTCCACGGCTTGCTCCTCGCGGATTAGGTCACGCCACCAAGACAGGGGCGGACAGACGAGGGGGGCCCACGGTGCGGATCGGATCGGGCCGAGCGAGGAGCGCCGTTCCAGAGCGCTGGCTGCATTTCCTGGTTACCACGGCATCGGGTCCGTTGCTAGGGAACCGGCGCTGGCTCCTGCTCGGCCATCTTGGACTCGGAAATCAGCCATAAAAGGAATTCCCATGCCGGCGCACGGTCGCTATGGCAACGGGCAGAAGTGATGGAGCCCAAGTTAGTGGCCCACCTTGAGCATGAATATTTCCTCTCTTTTTCACGTTTTCCAAGCCATAAATAGAGGGAGGCTACAAATCCAAATAGCTCTCAGCTATTTAGGCCAACTCTTTTTTTTTTCTTTTTTAGTTATTATTTTTTAAACTCGTTACTGTTCCCGTCGTTTGAGGCTTTGCACATGAAGCTAGGCTTTTTGCAAGAAGAGGAAGACACGTGCACAGTGGCAGATTGCAATCACTTTGCCGAACGTCCAGGTCACAGGAGACGTGCGGAAGAGAAGGGTGGCTCCAGGTGGATGCGAGATCTGGGCATGCCGGGCACTTGCTGCACATCCAGGGAGCACAGAGCCTCATGCCTTGCTCCACAGCTGCTCTTCCCATCCATGTACCCTTCTCCATCCACAAAAGAACAATCTGAAACCCTTTGGGAAAGATGTCACAGGGAGGAGGCTTTCCTAGGGGCCCATGCCGGAACACTTGTGGACTCCTAGAAGTCACTCCGTCAGTGCCAGCACGGCGGTGTCAGCTGTGGCCCCACATGCCATTCTGTCATTCTCAGGGCTGCTCTCCACCACCGCATCCACGCGCAGCAATTATGCTGCTAAGCCAGCCACGTACCTTGACAAGGGACTTGGCTTTCCAAAGACAGTGCCAGCTCCTACCAACGTCAGGTCCTCACTCATCTCCTTGGCAGCTGCCGGCTCCTCGGGCAAACAGGCGGCACAGACACGGAGCTCCCTGTCTGGGGCCATGACACACGACCAAGGGCACCAAGGATGAGGCAGGGGTAACAGAAGCGGAGCCGCTTGGCCCTCGAAACGACTAAAATGGCCCGTGAACGAAAACTATGAAATAATTATACTCTGCCTTGAGCTGCACACAAAAAGGGTATTCACTGCAAAGTCCTAGCAACCATCTTAGCCTGAAAGCACAAAGCCAGCAGACTGCCAAAGCAGCAGTGCAGTGACACACAACTGCTAATTTCACATCTGATTTTCACAGGTCTGTAATAACAACCAGCAATTCCTTACAAAGAAGCCATTTGTGCTCCTTAATTCCCACCTGGGGACACTGAAAGGCTTCACCATTCCCTAGCTATGTCTTTCAGCAAGATAATGTCCACTTCATTTTTTTTTTTTTTTTAATAAAACATACTTTTTTTTTTTTTTTTGAGGAAAATGCTAAAATTCATCAAGGAACCATAAAAGTGCTCAAGTGAGTCCAAAGGACTTAGCAGGATTAGTGTGTCATATCTGAGCATCCAGCTGGATCCCTTTTGGGGCACAGTATGACTTGAGTTTGATGGCCTCAGCACAGTGTTTCATATCAGAGGGTCACCTTGTCTAGAAAAATGGTCCTCAGTAGAAGGGAAGGGGAACTGCACTAATGCAGGCAAAAAGCTGGACAGGTTTGTGCTGTAATTAGCTGAAAATATACAATTTCATCATCATCATTTCTGTGTCTTTTAAGACGACAAGTATTTATTACCAAAGTAGATAACGATCTGAAAATAATAGCAAAGGCAGGAAGGATTAGGAATAGCTCCTCTAATTGTGTTGCAACACGATGTTACTGCATAATGAAAAAGGAATTTGGTTCCAGGAGCAGAAATGTCTGTGCAGCTACTGTGATCTGCCACTCGGGAGAAAGAACTGCCTCAAAACATTGATCCTGCTGCCTGACTCAGGATTGACATTAACAGGTCTGCTAGGCTCATCCAGCTGCCAGCTGGTCTTCTGTACGAGGGAGTAAACTGGGATCCAACAACGATGCTTCTGCTGCAAAAAAACAAAACAAAACAAAACAAGCAGATTCGTGTGTGGAACCAACTACAAAAGCAGATGCGAGCGCATAAACATGTGAGGTTTAAAGGAGGGCGAAGCTGAGGAAAGCGGCCACCAATGCTCAGCTGACCAGGCTCAGCTCCTCTTTGGATTCCTGGGGCTTCCCAAACTGCGCTGGATTTCTGCCTTCCCCAGGGCATGTGCAGGCTGTTTGTCACTGTGCTGCAGACCCTGGATCTGGGATGCAGTGACTCAGCCTTTTGCTTCTGTAGTTCTTCAGGTCAAGCCACAGGTCTGGCCAAAACATCAGCCACTGATCATAGCTTTGCTTTCAGCCTGATGTTCCCTACGAATTTTAACCTACAGCACAATACTAAGTACACTCAGCTATTGTACACTGTCTAATAAGCAATTCAATGAGCATTATATTTTTATTTACATCTGAAAGATGCAGTGAAAAAATTCTGGGCAGGCTATGCATAAATACATGAAATTGCTCCTATTTCACTAATGAACTATTGTTTGTAATAAAATTAATCACATTCCACCCATGGTATATCTGGTTTAATTTTTCAAGCTTGGAAATTGAAATGCAAGCAATTTGTAGAAAGCAAAGCCAGAATTCAAGAGATTCACTTTAAATCAATCAGACGGTTGTTTTATTTATATAGCAGCCTTCAAAAAAATTATCTGAAGGCAGTTTACAATGTGAGAACAACTTGGCGAGATCCCAGGAGGGCTGCTGCTAATGGTGTCTTAAGACAGCCTTTGTAGGGGAAAGGGTTCCTGAATCACTGTGCACCTTTTTACTCAAATTTGCATTATATCCTAAATTTGCAAGCAAAGATTTCTTTCTAAGCAGGTATTCTTGGCTTGTCTGTGAGCACAAAGCAGCTGTCTTGGGGGTTGCAAAGGGGGTTGCCTTCCTCACCCAGCTGGGTCTGCATTTGGGATAATATTCACTCCCTGCTCCAGGCAAGATTTGCAGTTATTTCATTTCTGCATTCAAGGAAGGGATGGGAGCAGAAGGGAAGTTGACTCAATTCTGCTCTAGCACCAGGCTTCATCTGCCTGGTTTGAGGTGCGAGAAAGACGAGCCTCAGAGCTCAGACTCCCAAGAAGCTTTATGGAAAATACTTGCAAGAGCCTCAGAAACAAAGCAAAGCTCCCGGAAACAAAGCAGAGCCTCAGGAAATGCAGCTCTCCCCTGGCTTGTGCCAGCAAGCCCGGTACGTTTCCATTATTTATAGAGAGCTTTAGATGAGCAGAGCAATGTGCACGAGGCAAAACGCACCGCGCAAATCGGTGCCTGCTTCCAAAAATCTGCAGCCTAATGGCATCAAGGGTGCACACCGACAAACAAATCGATCCTTAACTGATTAAAACAGTACAAGGCACTTTCAAAAAGGATGAGCCCAGAGTCAATGTGGGCATGGTCTGGAAATGTTTTGTTTTTGATGTAATTTTTTTTTTATGGAGATAGCTAATAGTGAACTGGGAGCTGAAAGCCCTGCTCTAAATTGGTATTTGAACATGTCCACGCCACCATTTTTGAATTTTGAAACAGACACCCAGTCATGCAAGATTAGTTCCCGACTTTTCCATTTTCTATGTGGTTTTGTCTAATCTTTATACAGCTTTTAGAAGGAAGTGTTTGGATTAGGTTCAAGCTGAAGTTTAACCTCAGCTGTCACATTCTTCTCTGCTTAGGACCAGCTTCCAAGCACTAAAATCAGATGGGGAGGAAGACCCTTAGAGGATACCATGTAATGAGTGGGTCCAGTCTGCAGAGCAGGCTGCGAAGGGCAATTTTAAGTATTTTTCCACATTCTACCTACAGCTCATGTGCTGAGCAGACAGCCTCGATTAACGGAGGCCTCCTGTGCAAAACCACGCCGGCCTTTGCGTTGACCAGACACAACGAGCTACGTCCCTGCAGCAGACGAAGACCTCGACTGCTGCACCCTGCAAAGGGCAACAGCTCTCCTGGCTCCTGCTGAATTCCAGTGCAATGGGAACAAGGACCCTCTGTGAGACACCGCCACGAAGGCGGCTGGTTGCATCCTCCCTCTTTGAACGAGGGCGTCTCCAAACTCCTGCTAAGTTTCTCCCAAGACATCTCCCATCTAATCTGGGCAAGAAAATAAATTGGTTGTAGTAGCTCAGGGAAGGACAAACGCGCTCTGTGCACTCACCTTCGAACAGCCTGATTGCCAAAATCACATCAATTTGTTGGCTGGAATTTAAAGCACTTTCAAGTAGCAGAAATTTAGAATTCCTCTTCCTCAAGCAAGGAGGCCAGAACGCAAGATACGAGCTATAGAAAAGGCAGGGATACAGAAAAACCTTCTTTGGGCTTTTTTCCCCATACACTACAGTTTTCCCATTGGAATGCTTCCACATTATCTTCGGTTGCTTAAGAGGAAGGCTGCTGAGCAGAGCTATCTTTTCCAGGAAGGATATCCTGTTCCAGGGAAATTTCAGCCAATCGCCACCAGAAGAAGACAGGCGAGCCTAAGGATCAAAACAGAGGCTCAGATCAAAGCCTCAGTAGCATCGTTTTTTTCATGAAGAGCAAAGAAAAGGCTGTTTTTTTGAAGGAAAGTATATTCTACGCATACTTACATATAGGGAAATAAGTACTGGTATGTCTATAGGACTCACACTTGCAGCAACCTCTCTGCTGGTAAAAACACAGCACACAAAATGTTCAGTGAGATGGAAACATCTTGGGAATCATTTCCAGAGGTCTTTGAACAAGAAGCATAAAGCGAGCTCCTCGGTATCTGCAGGGCTTTTTCTGCTTCTCTTTGCCTCTCCTCATAACCTTTCCTAAAACACTTACGGCAAGGGGAAAAAAAAAAATCCACCCCCAGAGCAATATGTTTTCCTGGAAGAATCTAATGCATCTTTTTGCTCCTAATGAAGTTAATGCAGAGTTTATAATTGACCAAAACTGGAACATGACTGATTCAGCCAATGTCACAAAGTGACACAACCACTGAATATCCTGTTTATTGTTTTTAGTGTATTTTCTCCACTCACTGCCTGACGCTCCATTAAAATTCTTGAGGCCCTACCAAAACGAAATTCTGCCAAACACTGCCCATTAACAAGCAATTAATATACAAGCTTTAAAGTACAAGGTTGCTCATGCCATCCCACAGAAAATATTCTTTGCCTGCTATTTCTCACCGGAGCTGTTTTCTGACAGAACGCTCCATCTCTGCCAGGGATTTCAAAGAAGCAGACCATAATTCTCAAGAAGAGTAAAGTCTATACTTGCTTGCTCTCAGCATACTTGGATTGATTAAACTTTAATCTTAAAGGCTGTTTTCTAGCCCACTTAACAACTGATGTAGTAACAGAAATGACACCATTAGTTGTACGGCATCTGCCAGCGATCGGAACAGAGTAACAAGGCCACTCGGTATCCACTGCAAACGTGGAGCTTGTAGCATCGGGACTTAAAATAACCCTCCCCAAAACAAACAGTCCCCCCCTCCCAAATAGAGCAGTTCACTTCAGGCTCGCACCATCATCATCATCATCGTGTGTCTGGGTCTGCTGCACACAGCAACGCAGTCCTGACTCAGGGCTTCCCTGCATCCACAGCTCTCCCAAGAAACAGTGCCGAGATGAAACCGCTCTTGGAAGCGATTCCGCTTCACACCCGACCCCTCCAAAGGCAGCGAGGGTGCAGGAGGTCGACACGCTTCTGTTTTTCAGGATACCAGCTCTAATAGCTACTTGCATAACACTGACCAGGGATATATTTTTTCTTTAACCAGAGGACAGACTCAGAGTCTGAAACAGATTCCTCATCTGCTGCAGGGCTCACACCAATATGGGCTGGCTGGAGCTTGGGACATCATCTTTGCAAAGAGGACATTAACCTGCTCAGCAAAACACAGAAGAAAGGCTAAAACCCAAAACCCCATCAAAAGGATGTAACTGCAGCTCCACATTCCTCAGAGGACAAAGGATTGTTGCGGTTTGCAAAGTAAAATACAGCTTATAACTGGCTTCACCAAATTATGTGTTTCGCCTGGTAAAAAATAGTTACAGACCGGAGGTAATTACTAGGCCATATCTAGGAGTCCGAGAATGTTGGAGCTCCTCCAGGTACATAACTAAGACCTGCCAAATATCACTCATTTCAACTGAAGCATATATATTTTTGGATTTAATTAGCAACAATCTTCCGCCTCAAAAAAAAAAAAAAAAAAAAAACCCAAAAAAAACCTCCTTTTACTTCCTCAATCCTGCAGTGCTACTATCAAACTGTCTCAGTCAATGGCCTTAATCCTGTTAGAGGACATGCAGCTGACAAACAGAGACTATTTCTGACAACTTCACTCTTTGCGAGGGGCCTCTGCACATACACCTCGCCCACCGGCCTGTTTTTAGCAGCAAAAGCTTCCAAAAGGGCACAGAAAGCAAAAAATGCACAAAAAGCACAGACAGCTTCCCTCTCTGGTCTCCCATTCTTGCTCCTAGCAGCAATCACGTAACAGGTCTGTGGTGCTGCGCGTTACCCTGAGACCGCAGTATTAGCTATTGGTGACCAATGGGTCCCGTCTCTATTAGTTTACAGTCCCTTCTTCGGTCTATCTAGACTTCTGAGCAGTCCCATGCTTTAATTAATGGCTCATTTCATTAGTTTATTCACTGAAATAGCAGAACTCTTGTGATAAAATTCAGTGGATCAAACATTGATTCTTTCCAATTAACTTCATGCCACATTATCTGAAGTCCTTAATTCTTATATTACAATGAAATATGTTTTTAAAACATTTCCTTCATGCTTTTCTTACACTTAAGCTTAGTATAATGACAGTATCAAGATGTAGTTATGGTTTTAGCCAACAAGACTTATTTTAAGTGTCCCTAGCATGAACTGCTGTTCAACTTTGTATTCATCCTCAGCATTTGTGAACTCAATCCATTCTCCTTTGTATTTACACTTCAGTTTTCATGCAAGAGGATCCATCTTTGGAACACAATAAGCAAGCTGCAATCCTCTTAGAGTGTATCAATCCCCAGACGGTGAAAAAAAATGAAACCAGATCTTTACGTGCAGATCTAGCTTCTAAAAGAGCCCCCTTAGGCATTGTGGAGGCCTGTAAAAAGCTTGAGCATAAATACCGTGATAGTCTCATTTGCCCTATTCTCAGCTTTGCTCAAGTTCCCGTGGTGAGTATGTGGTAATTGGGAAAATATCACTGACCACCGAAGTAGAGAAATAATCTGAATTCATCTGTGGCTCTCCGTGGAGTCAGGTGAGATTTGCTGCTCTGATGGCAGAGCATTTATACTGCTTTGATAGCGCTTCACAATCCAAAGTTACAACTGCATATAAGGCACTCTTTACAGCTTGCTTAGGACACCCTTGCAAACAAGGTCATCATCAGCATCCTACTATGACGTTTTAAACACATGTCATTCCAAAGGGACTGAGAAGGCTAAGACCTTCCCATCTCCATAGCCCTGAGCTGGATTTGGCAGTTTATTCCTAAAATAAAACTGCACAAAAGAAGAAAGCCAAGTGCTGAGAACCGTTCGATACTGCTCACTCTGGGGCATGTGGCACATATATGGCCACACGAGAGCTCTAAAAGCATCTTAGGGAAATGAAAGCTTCCTCTCAGGGCATATTCCTGAATACGCACGGCAGGACAGCGATTTTATCATGGAATCCCCAGTTTATACATGTTACACATTTGAGATGCTCTCTTTACGATACTAAGCTCTAACAAATCATACACACACACACACAAAAAGAGATATAATGCAGAACACATAGACGACATGTAAATGCAGAGATTCCTGAGTGAGATAATGCAAGCTACAACTGCAACCTCAGGCATGCTGTTTATATAAAGAAATAACAACTTTAAATCATATGGGCAACGCCAGTTGGCTTCCATCCGCTAGGTCTTTGGCTTTGTTGCTTGCTCCACGTAACTGCTACTTAGCAAGAGTCAAGAGAGAAAAAAAAACGATAAAGAGGATAAAAAAAAAAAGAAAAAAAAAAGAGGAAAAATGAAAAAGAGAAAAATGAATAATTTTTTTAAAAAGTAGAGAAAACCCCAAAACCTAAAACTTAAAGCAAAAGAACAAACTACATCCATAATGGATCACCAAAACCCTTGTCTGACAGTTTGATTTCATTACAAAAAGACGGGGCCTTTCCCTCAGCCCTATATAAAGATGTAGTTTACGTGCCCACCCCGAGCAGATGTTGCTCCCAGATCCCTGCTGCTTGTGCACTGTAGATTACAGGCCAGATTTACAATAGTATTTGGGGATTTAAGCATATTACTGCATGTCACAAAGGATTTGCAGAAACGCCAAAGAAGGTTGCACCTCTTATTTAGGTTATATTACAATAGCTGTTGGAGAGTCTCATGAGGTTGTTGTTTATAACTTCTTTTACTTTTGTATTTTTCCGGAATGCATGTAACAGCACTGGCACCAAAAGCTAAATAATGAGGACAGTAAAATAAAAATATTTATATAGATACACACATATAGCCATAACTGACACAAGGAAGACATTGCTGGTGCTCCAAAACCCAATATCTCCCAGCAATATTCCCTGATGCTCTAATTAGCATTTTTCAGCCTTTTTGGATTGCTTTATTTTCCCTATTTCCCCGTAAGTGATTGAACAGCCAGCAAAACCCGTTAGAACAACCCTCGTGGCCCGACTACAACAAACAAGGAAATTCCAAATTAAAACACACCACCGAGGGCTGGAAACGTGACAATATTAAAAGCAGCAGGGGTGAACCAAGGGCGAAGTCAAGGCTTTAAACACAACCTTGCTTTGCTGACATCTGTTTCACTCTTCTCATCATTTTACCCTGGCTAGCAGGATAAAAAGAAAGATGAAATGTTTAGACAGACACCATCGGGCCGGACCAGTGACTGACCCGCATGCTGTCATGCAATACAAATCCCAACCTCTTTCTAGGAGGGAAAATAACATGATAGGCACCTAACTTGAAGGAGACTAGCAGCACCAGGCCTGTTCAAGCTTGGTGCTCAAGTGAATTTGTGCACCTGTCTGAGGGCTGAAGATGAGGAAAACCAGCAGATCTACCCCAAAAATGGGGGTTTAGGATTAAGAGCACCTAACTTTGCGGTAAACCCTCCGCAAGCGAGTAGCAATAATGACAGAGAACAGTAATGATAAATAAATAAAGGAGAATCGCCAAAGGTGGCGGCCGAAGGCGGCAGCGCCTCAGAGCGCCCGCTCACGGAGGCGGCAAGGACGCCCCGCCCCTGCGAGCGGGCGCGGTTGCCGCGGCAACCAACGGTCGCCCGCGCGTGAGGGGAGCGCGAGCTCCGCGCTCCCGCCGCCGCCCCGGCCGGAGGCGCCGCCGCCATCTCCCACCTTCCCGTTCCCGGCGGCCTAGCCACGGGCAAGGGGCGGCGAGGAGGAGGAGGGCGCCGAGGGTCGCGGTACCCGCTCGCTCACAGTGCCTTTTCCCGGGGAAATAACCTCGGCCAGGTAACTCCTCCCTTCCTTCCTTCCCCCGCCCCCCCCAAGCTGTGG
>JAVCKT010003366.1:0-11756 GCA_032273925.1 Rhynchotus rufescens | reverse complement strand
TACTGTTCCCGTGCAGTAGAGATACAGTGGAATTTCAGAAGTTGCGTGTTACTTCCCTGTTATTAATGTCCTTGCCATTTTGCAAATTCCTTATGAAATTCCTTTTTTTTTTTTTTTTACAAGGCTGAAGTAAACAGGAATATGTGGAAGTATGGCCTAGAATACGATTCAACGTATGTAAATATTATCAGAGACCTTCCCTTTCAAAAAGTGTATTGTGAATCCTTTGTTAGTTAGTAGAGTTTATAACACAAATAAACTTTATCTGGAAATTTGTATTTCTTCTCTTTAAGACATTAATATATTTGAAATACATCATTTTCTTTTTACTTTATTAATTCGGTAGCTGAATGATTAAAAATTCACAGTTGTTAAATTTCTCCTAACTCTTACACATTAGTAAGATCAAAGCACTTAGCATAATGATGCCCAAATGCTGTGAACCAAAGAATTTACGTATTAATGAAAAGTATATCTAACGGTTGTATGTTTTCTAAAATCAAAATTTTACAGGAGTAGTGTGTCTAATTGAATGTCACAATATCAGTAATTGTGCTGTCTATGAAAGAAATTTGTTCCGAAGTCAAAGTGTCACCTTGCTGTCAAATAATCCTATAGATTACCATAAACAGAGCTAGGGAAATTGTACTGTGACTGAAAAGATATGTGATGTGAATCCTAGTCATTACCAAAGACATGACTTCCATTGTAATTATCTGCCTATCACAATAGCTTCCTTCTGCCAGCTCTTGCTTACCTGCTGCCACACAAACTCATTAACATTTTCGTCAATGCAATACCATTTGTACAGTTAACCTTTGTGCAAAGTGGGGTCATATTTTCATTATGATGGATTCTGTAATACCCAGCAACTTGCACTGAGGATTAATATTTCTCTTTTCTTCATTTATGGTTAAATTAGAAATTAGTCTAACACCTGGGTTCCATTATACTGAGTTGCCTTGTTGCCCGTGGAAAATGCAATTTGGCTTACAGGTAGTTTCAGTGTTCTTCATCTAAGAAGAGATTAGACTGCTATTGCCTGAAGCTATTTTAAAGACAGGCAAACCCATGCACATTCCAGCTCTTTTCAGCATAAAATAAAAAATATTACTCAAAAAGTAAATTAATTATATTTTTCACTCATAGATAAAAAGTTTAAAAAGTATGTAAAACTTCTACTATATCTTGCCTTTATAATAAACATTGCAATCAATTTTCTGCATGATGCTAGGCTCAAGATTGATTTGATATTTCAAATTAATAGTAGCAATCTTAAATTTTTACTTCATTTTTATGGTCTGTAAGCATAGACTCTTGTTACATTTGTTGGTCCACTGTAAACTATGAAATATTTATGCAATGCCCATAGAATATCTTCCATAAGCACTTAGTTGATCCCTATAAATTTAGATTAAAATTATTACTGCCTGGCACTTTTAAGATTGACTGTAAATATGTTTTTTAAATTCAGCAGTACTGAGAAGTACAAAGAAAAAGGGTTAGTGCAAGCCAGAGGAAATCTATCATGTTTCAGGTCTTGAGCAGATCTGTGGAGTTTTTTTGCAGTTTGTACATACAAAAAGTCTGGCATTGTATCTAGCAATATTATGAGGATTATGAGACCCCTGGTATTAACCCTACATTTCTCTCAATGATGAGCTTTGTGAAATTAATGAGATGTTGTTAATTCTACATTTATGAGTCCTCCCTCTCATATGTAGCAGACACTCAGCTGCAATTTTGCTGATCATGTCTCTTCTCTTGAGAGATCTCAATCTGCCATCTTCTATTCTCCTCACTATCCCATTCCTAAAACTTGCTTATTCCCCTGCTGTACTTCTGATTCACATCAGTTCCTTTTCTAATCCTTTTCTAAGGCTGGCTGGAATATCTATCCTCACTTCCTTTTGTTAATTTCTCGTCCTAGGTAATACAACAACAGGGAAGCAAATATCTTACAATTGCATATTGGGATAGCAAGGACTTTACAGAGCATCCCCAGAATGAGTTAGGTCAGGATGTATTTATATGCCAATCATCAGCGGAAGTTTACCTGATTCAGCCTATGAATTTGGTACAATGCATAGTGATTTGAGACAATGCAAAATGTAAATAAGATTTTGCAGTTCTCTATGAGATGTGTTTATAGATATAATGTAGACTTAACTCTGTATCTCTTAGCCCCATAATATAGTACTTCTCATCCTAGTTATCTAGTTAGATATACAGACTCTGAACTGTATTTGCATGACTTGCTCTGTCTGGTCTCTTATTGCTTTGCCTGCAGCTTTATTTTATTTGAGTTATCTATAACAGCATTTTTTCTATTTACCAGATCCTTATGGCTATTTTATTTATCCTTATATGGTAAAGCCATCATTTTATCTATTTAAAAATAACAAGCAGTTACCCATGTAGAAAGAGATATTCATAACTTTAATATAAGGCTATACTAAGCCTTATACTAAGGCTATTTATCTATATTTATATAGATAAATACAGAACTGCTACAATAGCAGATGCCTTGAGAAGGAGATTCACAACATGCTGAATAGGGGAATACAGACTCAGGCTGATAAGAAATGGGACATAGACCTGGTACTGGAGACAGTATAAGCAAGTTATAAGCAATTCTGGTTTATGATGGCTTGTAGTAACACTACTCCTCTCACCCCAACCAGAATGAAACCCCACCGATCTTAGGATCCAGAGGAGCAGGAGAGGGGAGACTATAACATAAGCAAAAGAGATAGAATCTAAGAAATATGTATATAAAAATGGGGGCTATACTGTTGCTATTATTATTCCAGAAACTACTTTTCCATATAAAAGAATTCTTCCATTTCCTAAAATAGTTATATATGGTCTAATAATGATTTTTAGATTAGAATTCAATTCAAAAATTATGTTAAAAATAAGTTATTTATTTATAAAGTCAGTTTTCTTTTTACCCTTAAACAGTATTTTGAGCATGAATTCTAAAATTATCAGAAATAGAGAAAGATCATAAAAAGAATTCAAGCTACGAAAGAGGTTTTGTCCCCCTATTCCTGTAACTCACAGAACTTTGAGAAGCTCTTCAGTGGACCAGCTTCAAGCATGGGGTGATTCATCTGATGAGATCACTACATTTTAATTAATTTATCTTTGTACCTTGCCTATCAACCATAACTTCACTTGGGGAACATATTTAAGATGATAATCACACAAATGCCTTAAATTCAAGAAAATAATTTGGAGTTAAGTACATGATTTCTTAAAATTGGAGCTATCTTCTTATGCAGGCTATTCATAATCTTAGGAAAGGAACATTCTTCTATGAGTGACTGTCTCAAGTGTATGGTAACTCTCAATTAGAAAATGGCTATAGGTTAACAAAACTAATTTTCAAGGTCATTTTCAAGGAAGACTCTTACTGCAGCTTTAAAATATCATAATGAATATGTTCACTTTGGTATTTTGTTATAAATGAAACAAAACCAGAAGATTCTGTCATATGCTAAGTTTCAATGTAAACAAGCATCTTATCTTGTTTCTTGCAAGCAAGGTTCCTAATACTGAAGGCTTTCAAGATCTGCGGGTTGGATGGGAAGTAAGTACTCAGAGTCTGAAAAATTAGGCCTTAGTAGTGCAATTGGCACCTAACTTTCCACAGTTTAATGAAATAAAAAGCCTTTTAATTTCAGGTGAAAAGAAGTCATAATCAGTTCTGATTAAGTATAAAAGTAAAGCAGATTAACTGAAAGATATAAAAACATTTTATTGCACAGAGAGTTTGGAACACTTTATAATTACAGGAGCAAGGGTTAAATCAGATAGCATACATTTTAAATAGGCAGTAGAGCAATATGCCAAATATGTCCATATTTGCATATACTTTATTTAAAAAATATGCCAGCAGTGCCTTATATATTCACAACCTGGCAAGTGGAAGTCAAAGAGGTCACCCGTACAGCTGGTGCAGGTAATGGAATTCCCTTCAGACAGATTTAGAAACTCTGAAGAAATGTGCTGAACACAACACTCCATCTGTTTGTAACCTATTGAGACAAACATGCAATTTGCATGCTTTAAAAAATAGATTCTGTGTCTTTTAGTATAATGGCATATACTCTGGGTGCTTTATTACATTTCTGAATGTTTAATTTATATGACAATTGTATGAATATATACATAAATACATGCAAGTTAAGTATGCTAACAAGCCACCACAAATCAAATTCAGATAAAGAAAATGAGAAAGATTCCATTGATTTTAATGATTGACTTAATAAAACAAATTGTGCAAAATATTTCATTGATAGACTGTGCCAGGTGGTTGTTACTAAAACCCGTCTAAGATGAGCATGAAATAAATAATAAAATCAATGTGAAAAGGTGAAACAGTAAGCCTGGAGAGTATAAGAGAAATACTGGTGAGAAACATAATAGGCCAAAATTCATCTCTTAGACGACTATGAGGTGCTTCAGTGACACGCAATGTAGTAATTTTGCTGCAGAACTAAACTAATGGCAACATTTCTAGTGTCTATTCTAACTTTAAAATACTTCTTTTACTCTCTAATGAGAAAGAAAATAGCTTGAGACAATGAGCATAAAAGTTTGCATTGTACAGAAGTTATTGCATTGTAACTTTTATTCTATGTCCTGCTTGTAACTTTGCAATGATTCCCAACTAGCTTGCCTTAGAAGCAGGCAAGGGAATACACACCTGCTAATGTTATTGTCTTTGGCAGTAGCTGATTGCTTTTATGTCTCACTGCCTGCCCTCCTACCAGCTTCATTCCTTTTCCCTGGGATTTCTGGATGCCCAGCAGTCCGTTCAAAGCAGTAAGGGGACAAATGACAGCTGTCTGTGTTCAGCTCAACTATATTTTGCATGCTTGGTTAGTCCAATCTCCCGTCCTTGGGTGCACACTGTGCATTGCAAATGCACTGACCACTGCGCAGGTGTTGCAGAGCCAGTCTGCTCACGCACAGAGGGTCTGACAAAATTGTTCTCAGCTAGACTCATTACACATGTGCTGATTGCAGAATGTCCTGGCATATGCATGCTTTTATTTGTGTAAAAAAATCTGGAAGGAAATGAACAAATTCATGTCCTAACGATGCAGTGTAAGTTACTCTGTTTTGTACTTCACTGTGCTAGATGTATTGGACAGTGGGAAATAGTGGGCAGCACCAGATTTCATTGTCCTAATATTATCTGAAAGATAATATAGGTCTGTATAGATGCGAGCTGTGTTGTCATCATAGGGAGATACACATGCTGTGATTGAATTTTGAATCCTGAATGTGAACCAGACACATAGAGCCTGATGTGGTTGAATTGGGAACCTTAAGATGCTACTGCATCTGCATCTGCAGCTGGATCCATGTCTACACTCTGAGATACTGCTGGCAACCTCTGTTTCATGGAACAGGATGTGTCTTAAGTATTGGTTAACCCATTCAACCTGATTCACTGAGTGAATATATTTTATGTGTCCATGGTGTTAATGTGATCATTCCATGGTGTTAATGTGATCCATCCGTTTCCCAACTTGTCTCTAGATCACATGGCTGACCTAATCAATAAAGGATATAAGGTAAGGCAGGTCTGTAAGGTTAAAGAAATGAAAAAAAAAATTGAGCAAGGAGTGAATTGAGATTGAGGGAGTTGAGAATAAATTTTGAGTGACAAAAAAACACTCAAATTTGAAATGTATTGAAATGAAGGCATGAGGGTATTGTAATGGTGCTGCTGGTGGCTGATAAAAAAACTATGTGTTGTGATGAAGTGAGCAGAGAATCTAAAAAGTTAATGGAAAGCATGAAGGATAGGTAGATCTGGTTTGGTGAAGCTCTGTAATGGACATAACAATTTCTTGGAATCTAGGCTTCAGTCATTGGATGTTTTTAGTAGTTTACTTATTGCTTTACAAACATTTCAGCTTCAATCTCTACATCTAAAAAGGTATATTTTTAATTAAATGAATACTTAGTGCTATGTGTATATAAAAAGTGTCTAGACTTTCATTCTTTGTCAGTAGTATCTTCTAATCATACTTTGTCCATTTAATAACTAGGTGAGTACATTTGTGTAGTTAAATACCTGCATCAGCTTCTCCTCCTCATGTCGTTTCTAAAGTTAGGAGTAAAAGAAATACTTACAAAGCCAAACACTTGCATTTTGTATTCCATTTTACTAAGTAGTTTAGTATTGAGATAAAAATTAAAAATAAGCGGACAGCTTCATGTCATATTAAGTAATAACATGAAACATTTAGATATGATCTATGATACTTGATCCCAAACACTACGCTCAACATATCCAACCTCATGTATGGTGTTGTATTTACTCTGTATTTAACATATTTATGATAATAAATTTACATTTGCTTTTGCACTAGTAATGGAAGTGATGAAAAACGTTATTTTACTGAATTTATTAGGTAAATTAGGAAGTGATATCAAGACATTACTTACATCAGAGTGCCCCTCAAAGGCCAGCAAAACTCACTGATAGTAATTGTTTCTTCCTTAGAGCAAAATTTTGTCACAAAAAAGATCAATAAAAACAATCCTTTCATATACTGAAGGTGCAGTATATATTTCACCCTCTAAAAATTGATTCTTGGAAGGCAGAGTGCTTTAATAACCAAGGAATGAGGAATGCAGGTTTCAGTTATGTCTATACCACAGACCAACTCTGCAAATTGGGTAAGGTTACGTTATCCCTCTGCACTTCAATTTCCTCACCAAAGGGAAAGTATAATGGTGCTAAAGTGGAACAACAGTTTTATAAACTATAGATGAAATGTACTGTGAAAGTGTTCCCTGCTGGAAGAAGAAACTCATACCTTTTTTCCTAAATCTGAAGTTTAATTGGTTAAAGAAAGAAACATGTCTTTTACCTTTGTCTACGATTCCTTGGAGTGCTGCGATAGGCATGTTACTTTATTTGAAAAATTTCCAAAGAAATAAGACATGATTTATATAAATTGAGGTAATAGAACAAGACTTTCTTAATATTCAGTTAATGAATCTGTAAATCCCAATTTATAATCACTGATTACGAGGAAAATCCATCTGTAACTAATTTAAAAATATTCCTTACTTGAAAAACTCATTCGGAAATACTAATGAGTTATTATGTGATAATTAGATAATGGATTTATAAAAAAGAAATGTTTTTATTTACTATACAAGAAGAAACTGTATATGTGCTTATGTGTGTATATGTTGTAAGTGTAAATAGCTACAGTTTCATGAAAGACTATAAGTAACATGACATTACACAATAGCACTTGTCCAGATGTGTTTTTTATTTGTTTATTTATTTTTCTAATTTGCAATAGAATCAAATAGCAAGCTTTGTTTTGATATATATTTTTTTATGCCACAATGCATTCAAGTGATATGTGGCATCATTAACTGATCTCAGAAAGTTCATAGTTAAATTTTCACATAGACTCCATCATTCATATGATGTGGAATCTTTTTAATGCCACTTTTTTGGAATGAGAGATTGGAACAATGACATGGTTACAAAATACTTAAAGCTGAGATATCTTTATAGATAAAAGAAAAAATAATATGTGCTCACTATTTAAAAAATGTTTTTACTGCTCTTTATCACTACCAGGCATATGCAAGTATTCCCACTTCATGCAAATGTCATATGAATCCCAAGCCTACATTTAATTATTGAATATTGTGATGGTGTATTATGAATTTCAATAACATTTAATCCCCACTGAGGACCAAGAAGTATTATATTAAACTCAGAGGAATCAGTAGAGCACAGCAATACAGAAGAAAGATTGTCATGTAGTCTCTATAATATGATGAACTAGAAAGATTTAAATATCAAAAAGGAGATTGTGGAAAGAGTTTCTGCCTGAGGGCAATCAAATGAGACTTTAGGGAGTTGGGGCGGACGATCAGGGACATAGGCGCATAGGTCATCTTCTGTTCAATACTTCCCAGTGCTGCCGGCAGAAGGAAATCATAGGGTACAGTCCATTAACATGTGGCTCTGTGACTGGTGTCATCGCCATAACTTTGGTTTCTTTGGTAACAGGAAGTCTTACATGGCACCAGGCATGATGGCACCCAGTGGGGTCCATCTTTCTCAAAGAGGGAAGAGGGCCCTGGGTCAGGAGCTAGCTGGGCTCATCAGGAGGGCTTTAAACTAGATTCGAGGGGGGAGGAGGGTATCCGTGGGGTGGCAAATGAGATGGTGCCTGATGGCCCGTCACACCATCCACAGCAATCTAGAGCTGTGGCCTGTGAAGGGTCCTCTAGGACTGAAGAGGCCATAGGGCAAAATAGGAGAACTTCTGAGAGCCCGCACAGTCAGGCTGCAGCTGTCCCGACAAGGAGGAGAGGCACATTGGGAGCCCCGCTCAAATGCCTCTACATAAACGCACGCAGCATGGGGAACAAACAAGAGGAACTGGAGATGCACGTGCGGCTACAGGGCCATGATCTCATCGCAATTACTGAGACATGGTGGGACAGCTCCCATGACTGGAATGTGGCCATGGAGGGCTATAGGCTTTCCAGGAGGGACAGGGCAGGAAGGCGAGGTGGCGGAGTTGCTCTTTATGTGAGGGAGCAACTGGAATGCTTAGAGCTCAGCATAGGGGAGGATGGAACGCGAGTAGAGAGCCTGTGGGTGAGGATAAAGGGGCAAGCCAGCAGGGGCGACACGGTGGTGGGAGTTTACTACAGGCCTCCTGACCAGGACGAGGAAGTGGACGAAGCCTTCTACGGGCAGCTGCGGGAAGCCTCCCGAGCACAGGCCCTGGTCCTCCTGGGGGACTTCAACCACCCTGGTACCTGCTGGGAAAACCACACAGCCAGGAACAGACAGTCCAAGGAGGTTCCTGCAGAACGTTGCAGATAACTTCTTGATACAGGTGGTTGAGGAGCCAACAAGGAGAAGGGCGCTGCTAGACCTGCTACTAACAAACAGAGATGGTCTAGTGGGAAATGTGAGGGTTGGGGGCAGTCTGAGCTGCAGCGACCACGAGATGTTGGAATTCACGATCCTGCGTGGAGGAGGTGGGGTGAGAAGTAGGATAGCTACCCTGGACTTCAAGAGAGCCAACTTTGACCTCTTCAGGGAGCTCCTTGGAGCAGTCCCCTGGGTCAGGGTCCTAGAAGGAAAGGGGGTCCAGGAGAGCTGGCTGATATTCAAGCGCCACTTCCTCCAAGCTCAGGATCGGTGTATTCCCACAAAAAAGAAGTCGAGTAAGCGGGGCAGGAGACCTGTATGGATGGGTAAGGAATTGCTGGGCAAAGTGAACGAGAAAAAAAGAGTGTACAGCTTGTGGAAGAAGGGACAGGCCACGTGGGAGGAATACAGGCGCATTGTCAGAGAATGAGATGACTCTTTCCACTGTAAAAGTATCGTCGGGTAAGAAACCTTCAGTATCTATAAAGCTCCTGCTAAGTCAACCACACATTGCAGTTCAGGCGACCTCCACTTGCTACATTAGCTTTGCATACCAAAAATCCTGAAGATGAGGATCAAGACCTGTAACTTAAGGTGCTTCACAACCAAAATAGCTGAAAAAACATCAAAAGTTTCACATTGAAAAAAATCTACATCTCTGCAGGGACCCACATTCAACACTCATTTTCATCCTAATGTGAAACCCCGGATCTTTTCAAGGTCAGGGCAAAGATTAAGCACCAACTTCCCTGTAACTAAAAACCCCAGGGAGCTTCACAATCCTGAATCTAAATACAAAGTGTGTCTCCTTGACCCTACCTTACTGAACATAAAGACACAGCATTACTGTTTTATTAAAAAAATAGCAAAAACATGCACAGCAATAACAAGAAATCACTTTCAAAACAAAATTTCACTATCCTTTTCTCCATCTGTAAGGAAAAGGAAAGAACAAATAAACACATGGCAAACGTTAGCCAGATTGCCCAACACATGGCTAGAAGAAACTGAAATATAGCATGGTAAGAATGATCTAGGAATTTTTGTAGAAGAGATGGCAGCTATTCAGTGCTGAGGCTATATTAGTAGTTAAAAGAGGCCCTAAAGCTTGATGCTAATTTGACAACTTGCCACTTGGCCTCAGCAGCATCTTTAGAACCATTCACCTGAATCAAACACCTCAAACGCAGACAAGCCCAGTACATTAAACTGAGCCAAAAAAAACCCTTCTGTCAAAATAATTTACTCTGCAAGAACTAGACCTGACAACTAACGCACACTGCGCTTAGTGTGCAAAAACATCACTTTGGGACCCTGAGCAGGTTATATGATCTTGCTTCAGTTGCTGGTTACACAGAGAGAACCGTTTTCTCACCCCTCCTTCTCTGCTCAGCTTATAAAGATTAATAATTAGTGTTGGATAATGGTAAGTGCCAGGAGGCTTGCTAGACTTCACATACTCACAAGAGGAAATACCAAATGGTGCACATCACATACTACATTTTCACATGCAGTAATGAGCTAGCTGGAGGTGCTCTGAGACGGGTCATAGAAGCATACTTGCCTCTCAGGCACATCTTTGACTGTCTCATTGATCTCACAAAAAGGAAAAAGGGAAAATTATGATAAAGTCCAGATGGAGTTCCAGCCCCTTACCTGCAGTTTCAATGCAAGGGTAGGAAGGAGGAGGTTTCTGCCACTTGCCATTGGCATCTTTCATATGAGAACGGTCTGAAGCAAATGTCCTCAGGTACAAATCTGCTTGAATCATTCTCATTTTCCTAAACAATAAAATTCTGTCAGAAGATGGGGATAATTTAGTATGTCATGCACAACAAGAGTCCATTCTTTCTCACAAAGGGCACTGACTTAGCTAAGCAAGTCAATCAAAAATACTCTGCCAAGCAGCGGAATCGTTAACAGGAAAGCATGGCAGGAAAGAAAAGGGCTTCTGATGACTAAATGAGGGCAACTCTAAGAGCTTTAGAAATGGAGTGGATTTAATTTCCTGGAGTATAACAAAAAAAGCATCTTTGTTATTGGGGATCAATAAAGATAGTCTGTGAAGCCCAGATTTAAGTTAACATCACTGTTCTTTATCTTCTCTGCTCACGTGTGAAACTCTGGGCGAAGGCCTTCATGCAGCCTGAAGGCCTCCTCACCGTACACCTCAAAAGGGCACGGAAAGGGCAGCACCGTGTCCACTTCATAGATGAAGTTCTGCTCCCCACTCGAAACATGAAGCAAAATAACATGGTAGTCCTGAGAGGAAAGATAATGCAATATTAGCATTATATTAGCATAATATTAGCAAAATAGTTGCTAATGAGAAATAAGGAAAGGGAACAGAAATATTTCCTAAAAAGAAAGTCTGTAGCTCCTGTTCTTTAAATCTAATGGCCTGCCCTACCTCACCCACTGTTTCTTTCAGGAGACCCCTGGTATTCTCCCTATTTTCTAGGGATCTCCTTGGATTTAAAACTACACAGCCAAACTGAAGTGTACACTATCCTCAAGAAAAGAGCAGAGATGTCTCCTTCACATCCTGCGCCAAAATACAGTAAGAATTTGAGTGGAATGATACATTTCTGGCTTAGTTCTACATCCAAGCAAAAGCTCATACCAATATATGATATGTTAACATTACAATTACCTAGCATCCTCTTTTAATAAGAAATGTTTACTTGTTGTAATAACATCGGTTGGGAATTGGAGGGCATGGTGTTCATTTGTCAGAATCAACTGAAAAAGCAGCTGCAACTCTAAAAAAAGAAAAAATTATAAGATTTGGACTGCAGAAATAAGATAA
>JAVCKT010003365.1:0-33088 GCA_032273925.1 Rhynchotus rufescens | reverse complement strand
ATGCATGGATAGGGTCCATTCAAACTGTGAAGATGTGAGGAGAGTAACAAGAATCTGGGTATTTTTTATGAGTATCTATGCAGTGTTACTTTTTCTTACTTGAGTGCTTTCTGACACATGCCACAGAGACAGAGGAGTTTGCACATAGTAGAGATTAGATTATTTTGTGAATAAAATACCAAGGAAAAGATCTTCACTGTGGGAACTCATTGTTCGTCCAGTATCCAGAGTCTTCAAAGCAGCTTTTCTACTGGGCACTATGAGATTGCAGCTATTAAAACTGTCACTGTCATAGCCTACTCAGCCTTTCCCTCTTTGATAAACACTAAACCACTGTGATGTATCCCCTAAATTGGAGCCACGTATGTTCCATCTTTTTTAAGCTGGGCAGAGGCCAGGGACTGCCTCTAAGCCTGAATTTATAGGAACGTTTTTGAGGCACAGTCTTTCTAGACTTATTTTCTGAGCTGAGTTATGTGGAGTTGCTCTTCTCTGACTTCTGCAGTCCAGTGTTCTCCAGAAGAAGCTCTTTTATCTTGGCTACCAGAATCAGGATGACCTATGACAGTAGAGAATGACTTCTTGTCTCCCTCTTCTGACCAAGGTTTTTTCCTTAACTCTGCTCCAATCTTTTCCATCCTTGGATAAAACTTTCTTTATAATTTTATAAATATTATAAAAAGTATATATATAAAATATATAAAAATGAAAAAAATGAACCCCTATTCCTTGATTCATAGCATAGAGACACTTATTGCATATCTGCACCAGCACAGCTATGTTTTTCAGAAGGGCATGTCTATAACCACATTTTGAAGATGTTTTAGTTATTCTTAATAACTGCATTAACAAACCAAACTGATAAACCTGTCTCTACTTCTATAGAAATAAATCACACTCTGACAAGACAGAGTTACGGGTTATTACTTAACACTGTTAAAGCTCTTCCATGTTTCTTTTTCTTCTGGCAAAATTCAGCTTTCAATGGAGCACAATATGTATGAATTGGAACAGACTTTTCCTCCTTACTCTCTCAGCAAAACCAGTGCCCTGGCCTGACGTAGCTGGAACAGCTCTCTTTAACATCTTTAAGCCAGAGCGATCTGAAGTTGACAGAGTGTTCGTGGCATCTCTTGTTTCTAGCTATTTTTCTCAATAACCAGGCTCTGGGGAGAAGTCTTCAGATCCTAAAACAAGCAGAAGAAAATCTCTCCCTTTGATCTACGCTGTGGAAACTCCTCGCTGCTTGCTCCTCGCTTGTGCTTGGAAGAGCCACACATTGGCCGTTACTGGCTGTTTTGCCTGCGGCAACAGCATTCCGAATGGGCAAGGACCCATCTGCTGTACAAGCTGGGAGGAGGAATTTTTGCCTCCGTGATGGCACTTCAGTGGCTCGAGAAAAGAAAATGTGTATTTCCAGAATAGCCTGGAAGGGTGCCTGGCCTGAAAAGAAAAAAAAGAAAGAGAGAAGTAGATTAAATCTTTCTGATTCTTTTTTCTTCCCTTACAGGTGGAAAAAAATGAGAGGTACATATAGCTGATGCTTGATATTTTGCTCAGCAGTGTTGGACATTAGTTGTTGTTTGCTCTCAAAGAATGAGTGTAACTGCTATAATCTGACACAGTTTAGGTAAAACCTCTTATTTTTGATTCTTTTTTCTGATCCATCTAGACTTTTTCCCCAAACTTGTTACCATAAAGTCTTGATATTTATTTGGTTATGTGCCAGTTAAATACAGAATGTATAACCATTTGGAAAGTTTTATGATGAAACACTTGCTTAACTTCTCAGTGAATATGTGCCATAAGAACAAATGAATCACTATAATATTTTACATCATGGTTGCACCTGGCAACTGAAGATCTTGAAACATTTGCAAATTAACTATATTTGCCCTGCCTACGTTTGATAGGTACCTGCCTATGTTTGATAGGTACCTGTTTTTTTCCAGTTTGAATAAGATCTATATGAATAATTCGTTTTACAGATTTTGGTTTTTTTTGTCTCTGTGTAGTGCCTAGGGAAACTTCTTCAACTTTTCTGAAGTTTCCCATAAATAATTATTATTAATTCTTGCTCTTTAGATTGTTTGTTAGGAATTTGTATAGCATGCTGGGTAGGTGACCTGAGAAATTTAATTCATTTTGATTCATGCTGATCAGATACACAGGTAACTTTCTATGACTAGATATCTGATTTCAAAAACTATTGTTCATTAATATTCACCTTATATTTTTTATTTGATTAATGTTAATTTAAAACTAATAATAAGGAATATTTGCTTAAAACTCACTCTCTAGGTATCTCTAAAACTGAACATAGCCTGCCAGAAGTGTCATGTAAAGTAAGCGTATACATTTTTGAAATTTTGGAGTTATTTGCATAGCAGTGTTTTTTACAGAGAAGAAAGCCAAGGCCCAAATATCGTTTCCTTTTTCTTTTTGCTCTTTGAGGCCACATGCCTGTTGTGACAGAGGAAAGCAAGCCTGCCCTTCAGTCCTGTTTTTTCTTTCACCAGTAGCCGTTCCTTATCCAGGACAGCCAGCAACAGGATGGTTGCTTCCAGGAAGCGCACAAGGAAAGGTTTCCAGATCTGATCACACTGGTAGCAGCCTGCCCGCTCTGCAAGTCCGAAGGGCTCGCGATGTGCCGGGCAGCTCCCTGCACCGCTGCTCCTCGCTGCCTAGGGAGCTCCTTTCATGTTACTTCTCTCCTTATTCACCTAAGGAGAGGCACGGCCAAAGCACATTGTTAAAATCCACAGTGCACTTGCAATGCTTCCATAAAGGAAAAGATGCCAGTGCGTGACAATATCTTACCACAAATAGTCACCTGCACCCATGTGACCTTGACACGTATCACATGGCTCAGCACGCTGCTCACACTAGCACTTCTAATATTTCCTGGTGGCAGGGAATATAGTGAAAGTGTAGCCTTTAGGAATGGGTTTGAGGATGGAAGAGTCTATGGACCAAACAGAGCTGTGATGTAGATGAAAATCCTTTGAAAGAAGCACCCTCTATCTTTAGTGATTTTGCTCCAGCAGTGAGCAGTGAGCTTGTTCCTCCATCCCTAGTTCATGAGATCACCTTCTTATTATTCTCTCTCTCTTTCTTCCTCCTTTATGTCTTAATTCAATGCTGTCATGATTTAAGCCAGCAGCATAATCTTCAAGGCACGAAAATCTATATATCCATCATTATCCCCGTCTGAACCCTGGGATGTGAGATTTCAAGATACTTTTTTTGCCTATACGTTTATCATACACTTTTCCTAAAGGAAACGTGCTCTTCCATTGATTGAAACTGGCTGTACTTCAAAGTGTGGCCCACCACCCCACTCTCCTATTTCATGTGGTTCACGAAGGCACCTGGGTGGGAACAGGGGCAGGAATCAGAGCCATGTGCGGTTTTCTTTCTCTTCCTTTGGACTATATTATGGAGCTAACTATTTTATGATCCTCGTAGAAACTAAAGTACGTACATTTAACATGTTAGCCACCAGTGGGAACTTGGTTCAGAGTAAGTATTCTATAGGAAAAAGAAAGAACTTGTGGTACCTTGTTACTGTATCTAACTGGTCTTTGTCAGTCTTGTGACAACCCCACAGGGACATCTGATTGCAGTTAGCTTATCTATTATTGATTCAATCTTTGGGTCATTAATCAGAATTCAGTGGTATTTTACAGGGGTGAAAATGCATACATAAAAGCTAGGGATGCTTCAGATTGCTAGAGGAAGGATGAGCTGAATATGGTCCTAAGAACTAAGCCCATTTTTTCCCCTTTCTGAACTTTGAAACAGGAGTGAAAGTTTTTGAAAATATCTTTTGGCTCCTCTCTCTTATCTTTGCTTCTCTGCACAGGGTAGTTCTAAACTATATATATATATATATATATGTATATATAAGAGAGAGAGAGAAGGAGAGAAATTATTTTTAAAAATTTTCCAGTCCAATTTGAAATCTTTCTTTCCTGGTCACTCCCTCTTCCGGCAAAGTCCTGCCTCCCAGAGCTTGTAAGGCACTGGAGCCTGAAATTAGCTATGTGATCTTATTACTTCAAGTCAGTGTGCTTTTTTTCAACACATTCATATATTGGTAGTTACTCTTGTTCTTTATAATTTAACTTTGGACATAACATAATCTTGCTGATGCTTGTGTCTATTTCTTTGTTTATTTGTTTTTTTTTTTCTTCTATAAACATGAACCACTATGTCTAGAGGATGGAATAAAAGTTACTACAGTGTAAGGACTAGACACAAATATGTTGTACAAGCTCTTAATACCTTCTAATGTCTGTTAAAATGGTAAAAAAAAAAAAAAAAAATGACAGGAAAATGTAAGTCTGACAAAATTAGGATCTTTTTAGAAAAAAATTTTAACATAAATATTTTTTCTATGTGGAACATCTAACAAAAATGAACATTTATATCTCATTTCCTCCTTTATCTGTGTGCTTTAGCAATATTTTTTTCTTTAGTAGAAAATAATTTTACATCGTGGAAAATAAGCTGTAGTCTGTATTTTAGAGAGTTTTTTGGAAAAGTTTCTAATGAAAAAATAATTCAAGAAAATGTTTCTTCCCACTTCCAATTCCTTTTGACTAATTTATGTTTGATTTGAAAATATCCTAGTAAAAGAAATTATGGTTACATAGACAGTATGATAAAGAATTTCAGAAGTAAAATGTCAGAGAACTGATTAATAGTATAAAAGATATTGCTGAACTCTAAACAGTTCCCAGATGTGCTATAATTCTATTTATATTATACCTAAGATATGTACCAATTTTACTAGCAGCAGCAAGACTCAAAATTAAGTATATAGCAACGTATTGCAAGTTGGAATTTGTTACTAGAAAAAGAATAATTAGATGAGTAAAAAAATGGACTAGGCATGAGCTTTTTACCAGTCAAGGTGTTTAAACTGAACATATTGTTCTTTATCTCATCATAACAAACTGTTCACAGAATGCATATTCTGTAGTAACCACTGAAATATGGATCCAATATCACATCATCATTAACATGCTCAACATCCATAATTAAATAGTTTTGGCACACTTTCTAGTTTATATGTGTGAGCAGAACAAGATGTGATTTGAGGATTTAATATGTCCTCCTATGTGTTTAAAAGAAGATGGAGAAGGTGGAGAACTTAGGTGAAGAGTTTGGTGTTTTGTTGAACTCCTCTCATTGTTTGAATTAACATACCCTGGAATGTAACTGAAACTGAAATTTTGGTGCATGATTATATGGCATTGGTAATAATTTTATATTTGAGCTTAATTTAGCTGTAGGTCTCATTGTCTGAAAGATTTAAGAGTAACATTTTAAATTAGAGTCCCAACTATGCATTTAATTTAGATTTAATAAGACAGTTATTTGTTCTAGCAATAAAAAGCCTCATTGCATATTAAAAACATATTAATTGAGGATTAACACAGATGTAGTAGGTTTAAAAATCTTTAATGAAAGCGTTTTAAAGCATCAGTTGGCATTTATTATTACTGTAAATATATTAAGAGCATTAATATAAGCACCTGTTTCTAAATCTAGCAGATTTTGTTGAATTGGGAACAGAATGCTTCTGATGCTATGATTTTTCTTTAGGAGAGCTCATGTCCACTCAGATTTGTTGTACATTGTTCAAATTGTGACATTTCTTACTCCCATTTATTCCTATAGATGCCGTCACTGGAGACACGCAGTCATTTTCCTGGTCTGTTAAAGGAACTTGGTAACTGTGCATTGTCTGTGAGGATCACACACATTGTATGACACTTCCTTGCAGAATGAGTTATTTCAGAACACGTATTTCAATCATTTCTGCAGACTGTGGTAGATTCACTACCACTCTGGTTCTATTTGCATGCACATAGTGATTGAATCACTTGACTGGTCTGGTAGTATACAGAAATTTACCACAATTTTCTAGCATTGTACAGATCAGCCTGGGCTACTCCATTGCCTCATTTCATCAGGATCCTCTAGACTTTTTGTGGATAACATAATTAATCTTAGGGATAACTCTTAGTGATTTTCCCTGTAGTATCTCCAGGAGAAGATCTCTGGCTATGCTAGCTCACAAACAAAGCTGAGCATTGGGTGAAATCTTTCACAGAATGCAAAACTGAAGTCATATGATTCTCTGCTTTTGGGCAAGGCAAGTTTATGATCAACTTGGCACAAGATTGTCTGACAAAGCTGGCTTCTGAAGTCTTCTCACTGAGGGATATCTTATTTTGATGTCTGCTGAAAGAGCGAAAGAAGGAAGGAAAGGAAAGACCAAATCTTCTCCAGAGTTGTGTCTGCCTCTAAATGAGATTAGTGGGTTTATGCTTACAAGCAGTAAAGCTAGGGTTTCTAGGTCTTTGAGATAGTGAGGAAATTAATATAACAGGATTTCCAAATAATGAAGGCAAGTGCACTTTTGTAGCTTAAAAAAAAATCTGTGGCATATTTTCATATCAAAAGAACCATGATTTGTCTGTGTACCAGGGAAACTTATAGATGATCATAGTCTTTGCCCATCTCCCCATCTCTATGGCCCCATAAAAATTGACTACAGAAATCTTTAAAACAAGTTCTGTAATTGTATTTCTTTACATTTGTCATTCCTTTCTGTTATCTTAGAACTCATACTTTAAACGAGCAAAGATTTAAAGGAAGCTTGGTGACAAGAGAGGTGAGGTGAAATAGGATGCCTTTATATAGAGGGTGGAGAAAAACAGTGTTTACACAGCAGGATATTCATCAGCTATTCAGTTTCAGAATGCGCATACATCTTTCCTCTGAAGGATCAAGTTTAACTAGAAGGATTGGAAGGGATGAAGGCAATGTGTTTTTTTGCATGTGAATATGTGCAATTTTGTTCATTGCTCTTTTTTAGGGGAATTGGCAGTGAGCATGAAGGGTGATGTGCTTTGCCAGCACAGCAATCTTTTACTCCGCTGCTTACAACTTTCAGGAAGGTAAGAAAAGAGTAGACCAAGAGGCTGTGCTGCTCTGCGACTACAGCCGAGCTTGCCCCTGCTTTCTGTCTTGCACAGAGTTGAGTATCCTCCTTCCTCTGCTGTTCAGTTAGTATCTCAGCTACAGCCTCACCTATTCTATTTTTCATCCTGCCAATAAATTGTGAGCCAATTTCAGGAAGGCATCAAGTTTGATCTGAAGATGGTAGCATTCCCTAGTGCATTACAAGGCACGGGGCAAGCAGTAGGCATGATCTTGCCTTGAGGGTTGCAATGCAGCCTTGTAGTAGAACCTAGTAGGGATGTATTATTATAAATCCTTATCATGTTTATTTCACTTTTCATTCACATTCCTTCCAATCTTTTGATTTTTAGCCTCAGGGCAGAGTCAGCTATATATCCAAAGATGCAACTTTACATTGAATTAATGTGTATCTCTTTGCCAGTTAAGAAGTTAACAAAAAAGGAGTAGGTGTCACTATTTTGCTTATGGTTGGGAATTTGACAACGCACTGAACCAAGCACAACACACTTCTAGAATCTTAACTAGTTTGATTGCACCATCGACACTGTTATTTCGACAGCCCTGCTCTCCGGCATCTGGCATAATTGGAAGCAGCAGCCAGCAGGTATCAGATGTCAGTATGAATTGTCTCCTGCTGCGTGAGCACTGACTATGAAATTGATTTGCTGTCTTTTTTTTATGCAGTTTTGTAATGAAAGTAACGTGAAGTCCCAAACATACAAATTCCATGCTTGTGTACAAGCGGTTAAAAATATATATATATATATATATATTCGCATTAGCAAGGGGAAAATGTACCAACTGGAAAGCAGTATGGCACCAGCAGGCCCTATTTCCAGGCAGTTTTGGTGGCAATTCTCGTGTTTCTGAAGAAATTGAGCTAAACCAATACCTGGAAAACATCTTTTGGGTGTACTCGTAAGGATCAAAAGCATAAAATATGAGAATGAAGAACTGTTCAGCAAGAGACTTTATATCTCTCATTTTAATAACTGGGGATAATAATGAGAAAGTCTGCGGAAAACAAGCCTCCAACTTGGGGTAAATTTTTACCTCGTTTATCATCAGGATGATCAATTCCTAACACTAAAAAACAGTCCTGAGTGAGGTCAATTTTCATTGACTTAATATAGCCAGGAAGCTGCCTGAGAAAACATCTCAAAAAAAATGACTTACAGTGCCTTTAAGATGCTGTCATATAGAATAGTTTCATGTAGGCCAATAAAGATATCATCTGTGGACCTAGGATATTGCCTGTTGATGTGAGGAACTATAATAAAAGACTGGATTGGTGTAAACAGGACACTATATCCCAAATCTTAAGAAAAGCCTTTGAGAATTCTTTAAGGACTGTTGGCTTCTAGGTAATGATAGTAAACACCATGGAGGCAAGTTGTCATTGGCACAGAACTGACATCTATTCTTAAGCAAGTTTAAAACTGGGTATGAAAAAAAGCCCAGTGTTTATGGCCCTCTTCCTCCAGCTTGAGGCTATACTTGGCTTTGATACAAGAAGTCTTAATCAGTTCATTCTGAAATTGAATTATTTAAGGATTTTTCTAGGAACTAGCTGCAAGAAGTTGCCTTCCTAAGAAGTAACAGTCAAAAAAAAAAAAAAAACTTTAAAAAAGTCAACCTGAGATTTAATTCCTGAACTTAAACTCCTTTTGACAAGAGCAATGGGGAAAAACATTCAAAATATCTGGTTGAGTGGGATTGAAATCCAGTGTTTTGTTTTCACTCTGACATCCAGTTGCATAGCAATGAGGGGGAGCAAATGATACAATAATCTATATATAGAAAAGGTGGGGCCAATTATATTGGACCTTTGACTGGAGGCCAATTTGTCTGGTATTCTAATCTTGGTGCTGACACAAATCCATACTTTGGTAAGTCACTTAAAGCTTTTGCAAGAATTTCAGAACTTCTGTTGATTAAGAACTGATTTGCAACTGTTTTGGGATTGATAGTCGTCAAACATGATCCGACAGGCCATGCCATATAAAGCCAGAGCATGGGTGCCCAGCACAACCAGGGGTCTGCTCCCACAGGATAAGCAGAAGATCACTTATGGGGAGCTGGCCACTCTGCCTAGCGGGCAGTTTCGCACAGCAGTACTGTCTCTCCTGCAGCAGCAATGAACTTGATTTCTGTCTGATCACAGCGAGAGATGGAGGTCCGTCATTCAAGCAGCTTGTCTCCACAAAAGGGAACACCAGGCAATAGTGCTTTGGCTTGGTGCTTGGTGTGATGGATGGACTATTTCCCTTCCTGGGTCACCTGCTATCCTATGTAATAATCTGTTTTTCCTATATCCGTGGCTCAATTTGATTTTCAACCCAAGTTCTACAACAAGAATACAACCAGATGCTTATCCAGTCCAAAAGACTTTGGACCTTTTCCATGGAAATTGTTTTCAATAGCTTTCAGCCTTATGCTTTGACTCCGAGGATAAGTTGTGATTCCACCTGGAAGAGGATGCTGGTGGTTATACTGGTGTTCTCGGCAGCTCGCTGACAAGAGACATGCAATAGAAAGAAATCCTCCCGCCTCCATGCTGAAACACTGGGATAGAGTAGGCTTGCTCAAATGCAGGACTCTGATGGTTTAGCCAGTGCCATTTGCCATTTTGTTCTTCCCCTCATTTCTTGGGAAGCTTTCTCACGCTGTGCAGGCGGCCAGCAGCGTATGGTGGAGGAGACCTCACAACATTTTTATTCCTGCAACTGTAGAAATTATTTGTTGCGCTAAGGAAGTTGCAGCCTACCCCTCTGGCTGTCATTGAAGTCAGGATAGGAATAGGGACATGACCTAACACCATTTCCTGTCCCATGTTAAGGATGAAAAGTCTTCATTGTTTATTTAAAGGAAACTTTTACTGGAGTGATGAAGTATTTCATATTGATGCATCTAATAGCAGAAGAAGGAGGATTCCTATATGAATGAAAGACAAACTTGAATAAATTAAACAAGTCTTCTGATAGCAGATTATTTTATAATGCATTTAACAGATTCTTCCGAACTATGTCCTTCCAGCCTATTTCCTTCCCTTGATTGTTGTGCTGCGAAGGCAAGAGAATAGTAATATCACAATTGCAGTGATAATAGTTTTGCAGCTTCTGTAAGACTGTTCCCAAATTTCCCCATAATATATTGCTACCATTTTACAGTTCTTACTTCCTTATTCCATTAGACCCCTCAAGGAGATTCAAAAACTCCCTCAATGGTGTTTTTCGATTAAAGTTGATTCCAGTTAAATATCCAAATTGAGTATGGTAGGTAGGTGTAAGACACTCCCAGAGGTGGCCCAGGAGGATCCTAGTGCATCTTTCTTCCAGTCTATCAGGTGACTATTCAGTAGTTTTTGCTCTTTTCTCCTGATTTATTTCTCTTAAACAGAATAGACCAGTTTAACTTGTTCAGTCTTCTATTCTTAGATCTTTTTAAAGAGAAATTTCAGTGGGATTAAGTGAGCAGCACGGTTAAATACTGTCTGATTCTTCCTGAAAACTTACCCTTCAGCTATTGTTGTAGTAGCTGTAAAACTTTTGCAACTGCATGAATTTTTGAATGTTTTACTGTTCCCTTTAGAGCAAAATTTGCAGCGTGCACATTTGATGTCAAGTTCCTCTTGTGATCATTCGGTTTTTAGTGACATGAATATGACACAGAAGGACATGAGAACCAGGCTGTCGACTCAGTCTCTCAGTGCCCTTTTGTTTATGCCTGTGACCTGGTCACATAGTACAAAGAGTTTCCTGCTGAACTACATGCAGCTGCCTGGCTGAAAAGCATGTGAGAGAGCTTTATTTGTCCCTCTTGCAGCCTGAGATCTTCTTGGAAGCGGCTCCCAGATCCCTGCCGGCATTGTGGTCTATGATATCACCACGCAGCCTTCCCAAGGATCCTGGCCTGTCTGGAATCCGCGGTCAGGGATCGGCAGTGCATTACCGCATGTATTTCAGTATACTGCTCCAAATAAACTGTCCCAATAAGGCTTAGGGCTTTCTGGAACTTTGCAGCAGCACCGCTCATTTTTTGTAAAGCAAACAAATGCAAAGAAAGTATTGTGAACATAAACTGAGGCTTGCCTAGTTTGTGTCTTTCTTTTTTTAATGCATTTCTTTTTTTTCTTTGAAATCTTTCTGTGAATGGTTTATGCTGTTATGAAACTGACTCAGGTCTATTTTCTTTTTCCTTTCTTTCTTTCTTTTTTTTTTTTTTTCCTGGTATTAAGTATCTAAAGATATACTGTGATCCACATGCTTCCCAAGATGGCTGTATCACATTGCATCCCACTCACAGCATAGTAGACATATAAAAAGTGTGGTCAGAAGGGAGAGGAAATGCAAATGGTCATGCAAAGATCAGCAATTCTGGGGCTTTGGAAGGATTTTGCAAACAAGAAAAATGCAGCATTGCTGTGCAGCTGCCCAGTATCTCTCTCCGGTGCCAAAATGGAAAAATTGGTGCAGTTGTTTCATAACTAGTCTGTGAAGAGTCGCATTTCCTTTGATTAGATCTCTACTATAGGACATCTGAAAGGCCCTCACCATGTTAGGTGAGCAAGATCACAGTCCCTAGTATAAACAGCCTGTGAACTCCCAGAACATGAGACTAGATAGAAAACCAGAGAGACGACAACCTAGCAATTAGAACACGCTGGACACTGATTTCCTGATACTTTTTTACAAGATGCTTGCTTATATGGCTCATTTTGCACTCACATTTTTAATGGATCAGCTAAACAGGAACAAAACAGATCTCTTAGAGTTATAATAGCAGTTGGAATAAAATTTCTCTCTTAACTTAAAGTAGCTTTGGGGCTAAACTAGTCATCCTGCACACTAACAGATGGGATGCAGGCAAGCTTAGGTTGGATGCTTGTAAAAAAAATGAGTTATAAGGTGGTTTTCCCTGGCAAGGTCTAACTTTTCAGAAGTCTTTTTGGCATAAGACCTTTCAGTCTTAAGCAGTATATATCTGTCTGCTGATATGCTTGCAGATAAAGTAAGGTTATACTAACCACCCCAAATTTTGTGCATTATTATTTGTCCAATAACCAACTCAAACATGTACAACCTTAATAATCAAATAATCCACAATTTATCGATATACAGATATAATTTTCCTGTATGTCTAATTTTCTCACAAATCTACTTTTTTTTTCACTAGGGAGTTTAGGATTTGCACCTCATATTTGCCCAAGAGGATGTATCACTTCCTTTACTGACTCCTGAGGTGAGGAACATCACTCTCTTGTCTTCAGTTTTCTAACATCCTTATTTCTGTGCTAGCTAGAAGTCACATGAGAAAGCAATATTAGGAAACCATTTGGTGTATTTTTAGCAGTGTTCAGGCTGAAGTAGCAATGAGGAGGGAGGAGTGCCAGCCACATGTGACCTACCAGCTGTCAGTGGCCCACATTTTGGAAATCATTGATTCAAGTGACTGGCAATAGGTAATGGAAAGTTTTGCTTTTAGCTCGCTATGTTGAATTGACCCAAGCTAAACATGATAGGGAGGCTGTCTTTGTTATAAACAGCTTACAGCATGTTAACAGTCTTCGTTTAGTTTCTTTGCCTTTGCTTGTTAATGACAGGGAAATATTTTAATTGGAAGTGAGTTCCTTTTGTGCTGCTCTAGCTACAGGAACAGCTGATACAGTGCTGTTAGGGTAGAAATGCTGGGTGGCTGATCTCTGTTTCTTCCTCACTCTCAGGTGCTTGATTGTACTGTGGTAGGTCCTGTAGTTATGTCTTGCATAGCATGGAGTGTGGAAAGCAACAAGAACTTCTAGCTCCCTAAATCTCACTGTGACAGCCATGTAACAAAAAGCCAATTAAATGGGAAAAAAGGCCAGTGAATCTTTCTTTTTCTGCAGGCCGCTGTCATGCACGACTGTTGGCAATGACTTCCAGCTCACCTCCTTCCCTGTCTTCTTAATCTGTGAGTATTTTAGGAGTCAATAACTCCTTGTCATCTGGCACCGATTGCTATATATGCATCAAAGGCAGCAGCTTGCTAGAAGTTTGCATGCTTCTGGGGTTATTTAACTGTACATGTGAGTGGATCTCACATTCCTGCATGTCACCCAGCTGCCCCAGTTTCAGCCATACTCTCCAAATCATGACTTCAGCTTGCTTTATCACAACCCCAGCTACCCCAGGTCAGATCCCTGTAGGTAGACTGTCTTTGATCATATCAGGGAGCTGGAGCAGGATCCTTCCAGCACCCGAGCTCTGCTTGGAGGAACCAAGGAAGCAGCCAGAGCAGCCTTGGTGGGCATCCTGCAGGGGCCACCCAGTCCCGAGGTTAGATTTACATCTCCTCAGTTCTATATTTACCTTATTCTGTATTGCCTTCTCCAGAAGTTAACAGATACCAAGTGGTTGCTGTGATAAATGTTGAGGAACTGAATTCTTTTGTGGTTTGACTGGAGCTCTAGGTTACAAAGAAATGCCTCAGCATAATGATTTCGTCCATAGGAGAGTGTTTACTGTATTTTTTTGGGGAGATGCATTTTGTAAATTTCTCAAGTGATGGCAAATATTTAGTATTTAGGTGGCAAATTCATGTTACACCATTGATTTCAAGGAAATCTGACTCTGTGTGTGGATTTTGGGCTGTTCACCTTTAAGCAGAAGGAGTTTTTTTGAAGAAGTGTGAAATAGCCAGCTCATCTCTGTGAGATGTGTTCTGCTGTCAATGAAAATACCTTTGCAGAGACAGAGCTCAAAGAGGAAGAGCAAGGGGATATGAACTCTTTCATTCATCTCATGCATCATCATCTCCTTTCCTGAGCCCCACCAGGGGCTCCAGCTTCTGTAGCATTCTTTGGATGAAGTATTTTTTTTGTCTTTGGCACCCCAAATTTTATTCAAGCTCTCAGAAAACTGCCTAGCTCCCATTGGAGGGACAGCCACAGCCCTCACTAGGTGGGATTCCTGTTCGGGATGGGGAAGGGTCAGCAAAGGTGAAGCATTGCTGTGCCTTCCCCGACCTGGGTCCCCGGTGTGACAAAGCTCATGGCAGTGCCACTCTGCTTCCTGTCCCTGACCCCAGCCCTCCCCTGCCTCCAGCACAACTCTCCTCTCTCTCCATGCATGTGCACTATTTATTTAGCTTCAGTGCCATCTGAATTTTCTGCTTTGCTGGTTTGATTTCTCTCAGACTTCAACCTCCTTTGACAGAGGCAGACCATCTTTCTTTTTTCTTTTCTTTTCTTTTTTTTTTCCTCTTTTTTTTTCATGTTTTTAGCCAACGGTCAGGTTTGAACTGACATTGGCTGGTTGTAGGTCAGGTTCAAAGGCATCAAGTATTGTCTGAACATCCCCTGGAGCAAGCAGCTCAAGTGAAAATGAGTAGTCTAGAGAACCTCTGTGACTGAACAGAATAATCCACTGCAGGTGAGCTCTTGACGTTGGCAGACTTCTCACCATAATACAAGATTTTCCACATTTTAGCTTGAAACTCTGCATTCTGTGATAGAGGTATATTCACTTTTTTTGGTATGCCTTTAATATATCATCCAAGTGTTCAGGCTGAAACATGGAAAATTACCCTACCTTACCTTTTGCTTCACAACTACCTGGATTGGCTGAGAGCTGCTGCCTTGGACTGCAAACAGAGGGATTGTAAAGAGTCAGGAGGAAGGTGAGCTACAAGAATGATAAATGGGGAGGTGAGCAAAGGAAAAGTGCTCAAGTAGGGTGGAGGCAACGTCTCATATTTCAAAAATAGTGATTTTAAGGATATTGTTTCCAGTTTTATTTCTTCCCATCTCTCTCTCTCAAAAAAGATTGTCATACAGTAGCTTCTGTGTGTGTCAAGTGATCAAGACTGAAATGTCAAGGGATAGAGGAGAACCATGGACACAATTTGATCATTACACATACAAATAGGTTGTTAAGATGACTAATTCTCTAAAAAAAATCTCCACACATTTGTTGGTATGCTTATCTCCAGGATCCATTTAGGTAAATGCCCTCATGTCTGGTATATACATCCCACACTGCCCCACATGAAATCTCTAAGAAATCTTTGTGATTTGTGAACATGAAGAGTTTAAAGTCTTTGGATATTTAAACAGTGGTGGGCTTTTCAACTGTAATTACGGAGGAGAGTGTGTGCTGCTTGAGCCAGGGTTCAGATCTTTAGCCTGCTTAATTTAGCATCAGCTTGAATGAGACTGCTAATTGACAGCAGCTGAGGATCTGGCCCTTTGAAGGAACATGGAGTAAAGGGAAATGATGGGCAGTGGCTTAGAATTCACAATATCCAGCTCCTGTGTGTTTTCAGTATGCAGTACTCATAAGCCTTCACCTGATGAATATAGCCTGAAGTGATGCAGGCAACTTATTGTAATTTTTTGCTGTGCTCTGTTCAGATTTATTTCCTAGTCAGTCAGGTGGGACACCCTGTAGATTAAGACTTAGAACACATATTTTGAATCTGTAGACTAGTACTTGAGGTGAAATAAGAATTGCTGTATGTTTTAGAGCAGTAATGGCCTGAATTGCCAGAAATAACCACAATAACAAAGTACTTGTTTCCTGAGTCAGGCACATAGTGCAAACAGCCATAGTCTCAATGCACCAATGCCCTCCCTGCATTATAATGAATATAACAGGGATGGGAAATTGTCCAAGAAGAGTTTGTTCCCTTGGCTGGTCTGATAGTCTTTTTAAAACTGTCTGCTGCTATGAAGAAATATAATTACATAGCTATTTAAAAGGGTCTTTAAAAGAGGGAAGTGGATACGTAATGTGTTAACATGGAGCTAGCGATAGCACTTAACTAGGGCAAAAAAAGTACACACAGTGAAATTCTTGTTTTCTGAGAAGTCTTTGGTGACTCTCATAATTTTAGTAGAACCGTTATATAGAACTGAACTTCCAAGCTGAGAGTTTCTCTTTTGCTTGAATGTCTCATATGTTCTTCCAGCCTGTGCGTATCTTCTTGTAAGATGGTTATCCTATCACTTGCTTCACTGGGACTTTTCTGAATGATCTTTTCAGATTAGCAGTGTGGTTGGGTTTGGAGAAGCATGTCAGCCTTTTGAAGAAACTTCACATCAGAGCTTTTTATTAAATTCTTTTTAGGTTTCTCACCTTATAAGAAATTTCTGACCCTTTTACTTTCCTTTCTTCCCAGGACCTTTTGAATTCCTGTCTTGTATCTTGTGCTTGCTGTGAAACCTCCCTCTCTGAACCATTAAAATATCTACAGTAGTCTAAAAAGCAAAAGGATCATAAAGGAATTAATAATATAAATGTGCAAGCATGCAGGGTTGCATCTCTGATGGCAAATAAAAGACTTATAATTGTGGCTGCAGTGGTGGTGATTATAATGCAGATATGTGAGGTCAGATGTACTCATCACTGCTTGGTAACTGCAATATTTCAAAGAACTGCCTGATGCTAGCAAAAGCGGAGCAGACCTACCTGTGTTCCCTAAACATGTATGGACTTGCTCAGAGTGCATTTTGGGATGCAGGGAGTTTGATTTGCTGATTTTTTATTAGCTTGATAGAAAATTTTCTTGCTGCCTTGTGGTGGACTATGTTAACAAAGATGTTAGTATAAATCTGATTCCCTCTGCAACTGTGAATTCTTATTACGCAAACGCACAGCACAGGCACTCATGACAAAAGTCACTGCTTGCATAGACTGCAACTATTGCGGCTGTCCCTGAGGGACTGAGGGACAGAGGAATGAAGCCTCTTGTCAGCCGTCCCATCAGCTGCTGCTTATGATGAAATTGGTCTTTGGGGGATTTCATTCTGCATGGCTGCCAATCCGGTATGTGTGACTGTCTGGGCACTGTGGCCCTGTCCTGTGTTGGAGGAGGAGGCCTTTTGTTCCATATCAGGCTTCACATAGTTTGGCGTCTGTTGAGTTGTGCTGTCTGTTCGACCATTTGTTGAGCTTTCCTCTAATCACCATCCCTAAGCAGTCTATCCTTGTGTGACAGCTCTTGTTTTAAAAGGTAGAGGTACATATGCACTGGATGTGAGCTCCTGAACCTCTTCTTGTAGGAGGGGTGAGGCTATCTGCACTCATGACAGCGAGGCAAGCTACCAGGATTTGTTTCTGATTAACTGTTTGGTCACACTGGAGTTTCAAAGTGCCAGGGCATGCCAGTGCATAAAAGCAGAAGCCGTGTGTAATCCATCCTCCCACTGCTTCACAAGCAGCGCAGCTGACGGGCCGAGGAGAGCGGCACCGATTAGATCCGCAGCAGTGATTCACAGCCAGGATTATGGTTCCTGCAGTTTGCTCAAGTTTGTACAAACCAAATATCAGATAACGTTGCGATTTACATTTCCCATGGAATGCTGCCTTGAGAATGTATTGATTTGTGCTGCATCAGATTACTCAAGAGTTAGAGTAAGCCAAAAGGAGAATTTTACATTTTTCCTGCTGACATATGGAAAATAGGATTATACAACTTTATATCTAGCATTGTATAACCTTCAGTGTCCAGCCTTATGAATTACCATCTTTTAAATTGTCTTTAAGCAGTTCAAAACTCTCTATAAATTCTTTGAAGGAAATCATTAGTCTGTTTTTGCCCCCTTGACCACACCAAAGTGTAGGGGAAGGAAGGGAGGAAAGGAAGTAGGAGATTACTGCAATTCACCCTTTCCATTCAATATTCCCTTACTTATAACCAATTCAAGACCTAGTGAAGTATATTCATTAACTTTCCTGGGCTTTGTGGTGATCAGGCACTAATTTCAAAAGCAGCTGTCTTTAGTGTGGGTGAGATACCCACTGAAGGGAGGATACTTGTTGTTTTTGATTTTTGGTGGTGGGGAGGGGAGGGCAAGAGAATGGGCTCTAATTTCATATGCTGAATAGCCATTCATGTTCTATCTATACTTTCATAAACTTCATGTATATATATTTCCTATACTGTATTCCTCTACATATATATTTATATTTTTGTGTATATATATTTTCCTATACTGAATGAATTATACTTTCAAGTTAAAGTATTTATAGAAATACTAATAGGCTTTCCAGAGAAATTCAAAGAAACTTCAGCCAAAATGTTCACATTATGAGATTAAGACATTAAAAAAATTATCATACTAAGGCACTTGCTCACGTATACCCATCTTTTACAGAAGCTTATTTCCCAAGAAGCAGTTCTGAAATAGCAAAATTCCTGGGCAACATGAGTGCTCAGTATCTCCTGAAAATCAGATCATTATTTGCTATATGTCTACTTTATTCATTGGAGTTTGGCTTCAGATTTGACATGTGTGTGGAAATGGGTTGAGAGAAGGAAGATGAGTTTTTTTTATTTTGTTTTGTTTTAGTTTCTCAGCTGCTTTACTTGGAAGTCACAGACTTCGCTTTGTAAAAGTGCAGCTGTGGCTAGTCCATCACACAGTATTTTATTTTAGGATAAGACAAGCACTGAAACAACGTAGCATCTATTGTTTCTTGTCTGTCATCCTATATTAGCAGAACTCAATGCATGCACAGTTCACCAAGGAGATATGGCATTAGAGCTGCATATGTAGATGAAGGTGCCCCAGATGTGTTCTACTGAAAAATTCAGAGCCAAAAGCATGCAGCAGCTACTTGTTTTCCCCTTGGATTCTGCAAAATTTAACGAGACATTACCGATCCAATAGTCTCAAGGGAAGTAATAGCCTTTGCCACAGTGGGTCACTCTGTGATGCAATGGGAGGAGACATCTTCAAAGTGCTGTGCCAAGAGTTATGCAATCTAAATGTCAACTTGAAACACGTCCAAGCATTACTCAAGGAATAACTGTGGAGCTGAATGATCAGCTTCAAGGTGCTTGGGTGTTTGTACAGTATGGAAGCTCAGCAAAATAAATTTAAACATGTCTGAGAAAACAGCGGAAATTGTGGAAAAGAAGCTATTGAGAGATTTGTTTCAATTTATAGTGAAAGAGAAGGAAATTACCTAATTGTTTTAATGCACTAGAAGAAAAATGCACTTGGTAGGAAGAAGTTTTTTGTTGGTCTGCTGCTGCTGTTAAAACTTGAGTCTCTGTAGGAACAAGAGAGATGCCATGGATCTGGGGATGAATGCTTTTTCCACTTGCTTTCCGGTGCTGTAGTGGGCACAGTTGCCTTCCTTCATGAAGGACAGTGAAGTGCGAGCTCTCTTGTTTGTTAATCTCTTGTTCTTCTTTTGCTTCCCTCTTCACTACTTTTGCATAGTCCATCGCAACGACAAGGCACAGAGACCCTGTATGAAGAGTAAAGCTGGGGTAGGTTAGAGGGGGGAAGAGCATCTGTAACTATCTCCTCTTTTGCTCTCATAATACAGATCTTCTTTATTTTTTGTTGTCTAGGCATTTTTCTGTCTTTAGAGGACTTGCCTGGTAACAATACTACTTTATGGGGAAATAGAAGTTTCTGTGAAATCTCCTTGCTTTTTTATGCTACTAGAGTAACATTTCACTTCAGGAATTGGAGTCTTTTCACCATTTTTTTCAGAGTTCCTGGAAGCATAGGCAGTCTGAATTGCTGAAGAGGAGGGTATGGAGACAAGTTAGGGTAAGACTGGAAAAAGCCAAAGGTTAAAGAAAAGACCTGAGGTAAGCTGGGTAGGGCTGGGTCAGGCAACCAAAAGAAAAGCTTCACAAACTGGACTACAGCTCCAGCTGCCCCTGAAGGGGCGAGATGTGATCCCTAATACTGGGATTGCTGTGGCTCACATCTACACACTACCGCCTTTTTCTTGGTAGTAACAAACACAGAATACCTGCTTTTCCACATATCACACACAGAAAACAAACAAGCAAACAACAACAACAAAAAAAAAACAGCAAAAAACAGGACAAACCTATGTCCTGTCACTCACACTCAACAATCTGCTGTCCTTGGAGGGCTGGCCATTGGAGGGGAGACACTCTGATATAGCCTGGTCTTGAGTACGACTCTGTGGCCCTATTTGGCAAATTTCGGAGTCAGAAGAAAGATTAAGCAATTGCATAACCATTCAAAAGGGAACTGTTGAAGATGGTAGATCATGAAGGAGTGAGATTAGTGAGGCCAATTCATGCTGTTCACAAATATGTGACCTAGTTTGTGGTGCTATACATTGTGGGAGGCACATGAGGTGGTCTCCCAATGACCTTCTGAAGCTCTGAGAACTTGAGTAAATAAATAAGCCAGACCAGAAGCACCCTTGGCAGATAGGTGCTCACAGACACAAACAGCCTAGGAAGAATATAGGGGGAAAAGAGAAGTAAAACATACGACATAAATTTGACCTACCTATTTTCTCAGAATTTCTTCTGAGTTCAGAAGGGATGCAGCTACATAGGATTAGAGACTGTAGGTAATCAGCAAACTAACAAGGCAATGAGGAAGCAAAGACATTCAGTTCTTTAAATTCTCTTATGGCTTTTTGTTGTTAAGATGATCCTGAGAGATTCAAAACCTAGTAGATGTGATTTTCAGTCACTTGACACAGACCTTGCAAATAGGAGAGTATATTACAAAGAAGAAATAATACATTTAGGTTTTAATGCAAAGTAATCAACAAGTCACTGTTGCTAAATATTCTAAATAAACAATTTGTGAACTGATACATCTAAAATTTGTTTGAACAAACAATTCCTGAGGCTATTCCAAACAATTCCTGAGGAGCACAAGAAGCACAAGAACAATTCACAGTGACAGTGACCTGTCTGAGGATGATTTCTTTAAATAAAGCCAAATGATTTAAAGAGAAAGCAACCAACCTTTATAGCGAGTATTTTGCTCATGAGTATTTCTGAGATGTGTGCCTCTTCTCTTCACGTGGCTTTCTATGCTTTCATGCATGAGTCACAGGTGATAAGATGAAACAAGGGATTTGCATGAAAAAAAATCCCCCATCTTTTTTGAGCAGCCTTTTCATCACTTCTGTGCTTCCAGCTTTTTCCCAACACCAAAGAGGATAGGAAAAAAAATATATGCAGACTATACACCTAATATTAACCTGTGCAGTTGTTTGCTGGCACTAAACATTCTCGTTATTCATGCTGTTATTTCTGAAATAGTTGCGGAGCCCAGGCTCCTACTTGCGCTATTTCTCATTAGTAAAATGTACAAGCTTTGGGGAATGTGTTTTGGGTGGCTTGCTTTTTACACCAAGATATTCATCAGTAGGCATTTAAAAATTATGTGTGGTTTTTATTCTTTCTCAAAGTATCTTTTTTTTCTACAGAAGACTGACAGTAAGTTGGTTTGCAGTTGTCTTTTTATACATCTTCTAACTGCATTTCTTTTGTAATGATGTGCTGTATATGCCATGCGTGGATCTGAAAATACAACACAATAAATTAGAGAAAGATGATGTTTGATTTAAGGGACCCATTAGTTTTAGACAACTCTGCTAGTGGAATACCAGGACTGCAGTTTTTAACCAGACATTCCACTGCTATCAATATCTTTTAGATAAGCTTTAAATAACAACTGGAAAAACACTCTGGACAGCTTTATGAAGATAATAACAGCAATTAAATTGTGATTCTTTGGGGAGAACCCCTTAGCAAATCACTGATGCAAATTTCCAAGTGAGATCTCCTCAGTCAGATACACAGAGGCAAAGCAGTATGTTGTGTGGGCAGGATTAATACTGCCCTTGTTGGGTTGCAGCTGGAGTTGCATCCCTGGACACCAGCAGGTGTCCAGGATTTGTGCTGCATGCCCAGGCTTCCCGTGTCTGTCAGACCCTCATGCTCCTGCCCTTCTCTCACTCCATCCTTCTGACAGCTGGACAGAGCAGACCCCTTGTTTCCCCATCCGCTGTACAGCTCCTGTCATTGACACCAGGCTTGGGAGGGGAAGGTCTCCAAAGAAAATAAAGCCACAGAATACAGCAACTGTTGAAAGGCTCATTCCCACTTGTGTACAAAGATCGCTATTTATGGCAAATGCATTGAGTAGTGGCCTTGAGGTGGACAATAATAACCCATGTGTGAGGCGCATTTTTGGGTGGGAATGCCTCTGTCTCTCAAATAGCTGGAGCCTTCCGTAGTTGCAGCATATCCTATCTTGGAGACTGTAGGTTCATAAGCATATTTTCTCTTTTATACAGTTTCTTTCTTTCAAGGATTGATTGCATGTCGAATAGCTAATTACATCACACTAGAACAGTCCATTATCAGTTTTGTGGAAGTTATGCTAAACATAATGCATTAGAGATTGCAGGCTCTAGGTGCTGGGAGTGTGCAATGGATGTGTAACCTTGAAGAAGGCTTCCTTCTTCAAGCCAAGAAGCACTTGAGGATCAGCACTCACTGTGATCACAGCACTCACTGTAGCTCACAGCTACAGTGATCAAAGATTTTGTTCGGTCTTCATTTCTCTGTGTGCTTTGGAAGATTACCTCTGCTAGTGGCTATTAGTGCTCTGTATGTGGGAATCCTTCACTGGTCACAGGGCATGATGCAGAAAGGCAGGTTGGGACTAACTGATACATTGGTTCATAGGATGAGAAGGAGACAGATGCCTTGTTTTCCTGCTCCTACTGCTGCAGTGGTTTTCTCTGTAGAAAAAAAATTAAAAATTTAAAAAATTAAAATTTGCTATGAACACCAGGAGTTACTTACCTCCTAAAGCTCCCCTTGGACTGACAGAGGCTTGTTTCTGCCCTGGGGTGACAATCTAATGGCCTGTTGGTTAAGGCAAGCCGAGAGTAGGAGCATATTCTACCCCAATGGGTATTAAAATGTCAGTTGAGATATTAATTAAGACTTATACTTTAACTCAGTCAACAGGCCAGTTGGCTGGGGAAAAGCCATGGGTTCAGACAACTTTTGAACTGCTGTCATATGGTGGTTAAGTGACTGCTGGAGCTTCCACATAAAGTAACAGAGATATGAAAGTGTCCCTGACTTTTCCTGCGCTAGAAACTAGTAGAGCTGTAAAAACATGAAATGATCTAGTTACATCTAGCTAGTTTCTGATTCTCAAACGGACTGTGAATGCTGAGATACAGAGATGAGATACAGAGTGAAACATGGGTCTATGAAACAGAAACACTTTGGTGGGAAAGGAGGGGAGGACATCAGTGGTGGAGTGGGAATATCCAACTAGCATGAATAACTGTCCCTGGTGGATACAATTGCTTATGTCCTTGCTTCATTTATATTCCCTCCATACCTAGCAGAGTGCTCATTGACCTCATGGTGGCCTCCCAAATGTTCTGGGAGCTGTCCTGTTACAAGCTTCCTCTGGGAATAAATAAAAGTGAGCAGTTAACTCAGAGCTGTGGTATCTGAGAACTGCTACTTTTGTGGGAAATAAACTCAACATTATGCATGTGGACAGTGAGCCAGCAGTTAAGCCAAATTGAGGAATAATGGTGCCTTTAAAGCTTTTCTCCAAATGCCTGCCATTAGAGTTTTAAGTTCTGAAAGAAGCTTATTGCTTTCAGGGAGAACTGTTTTACCACAAGAAAATTGGAAAGGGAAGGAGAAAAAAGAAGAGAGGAGGAGATGGGGGAAAAAAGGAGTGCTGTATTGTATAAAAACAATCAGGACTTAGTGGCAAGTGGAATTGGTTACTAATGATCTGTGGCTAAGAAAGTATTAAACAAATTCAGACTCCAGCCTCTGTGATGATAATACTCAGTGGGTGACAGGAATGCAACATGAATGTCAGTGAAGCAGGAAAGAGCAATAGTCCTGCTGTAGCGTGGTGTGCTTATTGCCCTGGCTTCATTGCTCAGTCAGAGCTTGACTTTCTAATGCCCACGGAGCATCAGTAATGCAGATATATAGTGGCAATTATAACAATACTTTTATAGCTACTGCTCTGAAAGCCTTGATCCTCTATCACCTATTCTCCCCCTCAACAAAAAAAAAAAAATCAAAACAAAACAAAACAAAAAAAAAAAAATAAAAAAAAAAAAAAAAAAAAAAAAAAAAAAAAAAAAAATAAAAAAAAAATAAAAAAAAAAGCCCCAGCACATTTATCTATTAGTTCCGCTCAGAGTCATTTTGAGAATTCATTTGAAACAGAGTTGTAAGGAACCTTTTCTGAAGTAGTGAAGAGTAATTGTTATCACTGCAGGAATTGTTGGATAAAATCCTATGGCCTGTGTTATATGGGAGGTCGAGCTACATGAATATTGTTTGCTGACCTTAAAATCTCTCTCACTGTCTACTTCAGCAGGGCTGACACAGTCTTAATGTAAGGTTCTTTTGGTGAAAAGCGGACATATGACTTTCTGCTTTCTAATACATGTGATTTTTGCTTATAGCACTTGGAAAAATTCATTTTAGGCACCATGTTTATTCAGAGTACTTTCATTTTCTATTTTGTTTTAAGTATTTGTACTACCAAGTGCTTTTAGTGTGGCCACAGTCTGTTGAGGCAGAGAGAAATGACGTGGCTCTTTGCTTCCCACTTCTGTGTGCTAGTTTCTTCCTTACCCTCTAAGTCTGCTTGGCCTGTACAGTCACTCAAAGAAATGGGTCCTGGGAGTGTCCTTGACCTATTCAGGTGATCCTGCATCACTGACTCCTGAAGCCAGGAATGGACCAGAGGGAAGAGCCACCATTCTGGGCTCCTGGTATTCCCTACATGCAAATGTACCAGGCAGTAGCAAGAAAGGTGAAGGCAAATCCATTTCCTTCCTCAGTTCTGTAATATGTATGGCTGCCCCAGTGCAAGAAGGACTGAGGCTACTTGCAAAATTTGGTTCATTTCACTGTGTTAGCTATGCAGGACCCCTAGGAAAGAGAAAAGCTTGTTAGTGAGTCCCTATCAAAATTTGCTCAGTGATACTTTACCAGGTAGATTTTAGTGTGTGTGTCAGAGCCTAAATCCGAGCCCAAAACCTAAATAAATTTGGAACGATCTCTGTCTTTCTGTCCAAGCACATGTCCAGAGCTCAGCTTAGTGAGGCTACGATGTTTGTTGCATATAAAGAGTACAGAGAAAAAGAATACAGAGATTAGGTATCTCGGCAACATTTGGGGCCTCTGACTTCATTACTTGCTGGAATATTTTCTAGTTTGATGACTTCAATCACAGGCTTCTTTGTTTATTTGCACTGCTGCTAAACTGCATTTTCTCAAATCGCTCCCTGTTGGACCTTTTATAATTCTCAGCTTCCCTAATAACCTTAATTTTCTTTCACAAATTTTCTTCTTCCGTGTTAACACCTGCTATTTTCTATTTCTTTGTAAGCTGAAAACTGTTACGGCAAGGCTTGTTTAGTGGAGTGGCTATGGTGAGCTGAAATATCCTAATCAAATCCTGTGCTCATATGGAGCTTAGACACCAAGGAAATTTGAAAGAGGTGTAAAATAGTTTTCTATTCAAACAATGAAAAATCATTTTTCTTCACTAGTGCTGTATAGGAAGTTTAAAAGAAGCAAATAGTATGGTCATTTCAGCCAGACTGCAGCTCCTGATCTGCATTATTGGGGAAGGAAAGTAAGAATCCATACACATGAAATTCTGCAAGTTTTTTATGCAGAAAAAAATGCAAGTATGTGAAGCAGTGGACAGTGACTTATTTCTCACTAATCAGGAAAGAGCTTCTTCATGAGAAATCTTTTCTTCATGCTGTCTTAGATATAGGATACATAGCTGTGCTTGACCTTATGATTAGATGAGCAGGACTGCCAACATTTTAATGTAGGACTGTTTCTTATATAGACCTCTATGTATTTTGCATTGCAGATAAAACTAGTCTCTACTTACATTATACCTCGCCTACCTTCTGCCTGGAATCATCACCTAACCTTGATCTCATTTGCCTCGCTGTAAACATAGTGAAAATAGTTGCACAGTTACAGGCATAGCCCAAGTTAAACTGAGAGTGCATATAGTCAAAACTATATTAATTCCTGAGACTGAATTCTGGCATAAGTCAAGGCAGATCACCTAGCTAGATATTGGATCTGGAGTGGACACCATGTTCCTGCTGTGTTGGATGAGACCTGGCAGACACTTTCAATATCAGAGTTCATAATAAAAGGTTGATATGAGAAACTGGATTGCAGAGGATAATACATGAAAAGACATAATGAAAGCAGTCTCTGGACAGAATGAAAGCAAAAGGCATCTCCATACAGGCAGCTTGGAAATTACTATCCTAAGAAACAATGGGAGAAGGTTAGGTACAAACATTTATATTACACATGCCTGTTCCTCATTTTTGCAGTTCAGTTAGAGATGTTTGTCCATTTCTTGCAATGAAAGATTTACACCTCATTGCCTTAGCAGTTTTCTTGACCATTGGTCACTCTCAGTTTAAACTGAGATGGCTTATTGGAGACCTTCAGCCAAGAATCTTCTCCCCTGTGAAAGCCGTGAGCAGATGTTCAAAGAAGAATAAGAGTAGAGCAAGCATATGTAGTAGTTCTGCCTAATGCTCTCCTAGCTTTCACTTACTTTCAGCTTAGATAATTTCCTGATCATTTTGAGCTCTATTAAGTGATGGATGTCCCTTTCAAAATTCACCTGTCCTCCTCTTGAAGCCACAACATTTTCTTGTATGCATGTCTTCCTTTGACAAGGAGCTCAGCAGGCTGACTAACAATTGTGTGAAGGACCAACTCCTTCTGTTTTCTTTGAATCTAATACTCATCAACTTCATTTGACAGTCTCTAGTTCTTGTTGTGAAATAGATGATGAAAAGTCAACTGCTGTTCACCTATTTCGTATCATGCATGAATTTGTAAAGCTCTATAAAGCATTCCGTGCTTTAGCTATCATAGTTGATTTTTCACTGAGATTCTTCCATCGTCAGTATGTCTTTTTTGAGATGAAGGGAACCAAACTAGGTAAATGCTCAAGCAGAAGATGAACAGAATATTAATTGTGTTCTAATTTTGCTCCTTACTCCTAGCATTTGAATGCTGTTCAGCACTAAATTGACACTTTCATGAAACTGTGTCTCATAATTTCATGCTCACACTCCTGAATGGTAATGGTCAGATTAGAAGCCAGAATAATTTAATATGTGAACTAGGATGTCTTTTGCTTCCATCTATCACTATACTTTCTGAAATTGAATTGTATCTGTCCCTTAGTTTCCTAGTCATATAGGTTTGTAAGGTCTTCTGCAGATTTTCACAGCTGGTCTTCATTCTTCCTCCCTTGAATAATTTCGTATTATCAGCAAACTTTGATATTGTGCTACTCAACCATCTTTCCAGGTCATTCTTGAATATGTTAAACAGCACAGAATAGACTCAGAATTGCACTTTGAAATATGCTTGTTGCCATTTCAAGGATAGGTCATTTACTATACCTTCTGTTTCCTATCTCTTGTCCAATTACCTGTCCCTGTCAGGCCTTATCCCATGGCTGCTCATTTTCTTTAGAAACCACTAGTGAGACACATTTTCAAAAGCATTTGAAAATCTATCTGGACTTCACTTGACTGCTTCACCCTATCAAAATACTTGTCAACCCCTTCAAAGAACTCCAGTGGATTTTACAAGGCTAAACTTCCCTTTAGAGTGACATTGGTTCTTAGATATAGATCACATTTAGTCAGACATCTTGGATAAATACTCTTCTTTATTTTAGCTTCTACAAATTTATGCGCTAGAGGTATTAGCTTGCAGGCCTGTAGCTCTCTGGATCCTCCCTGATGTCACATTTGCTGGCTTTCAATATTCATGGTGTTCAAGAAATTAAAGTGAGAGGTCACACACCCCTGTTAATAAATCACCTATTTCTTTCTTTGGTTCTCTCTGAACTCTCGGCTAAGTGCCATTTAGTCTGATTAGTGTTTGTGCGTCATATGGTAGTCTCTTCCACAGTCACCTCCATTTCAGCTAGATCTTCTATGCAATGGCTTCAGAAAAGGTTTCCAGTGTGGAATTCTGCTCAGTTTCTTCTACACTGAGCGCTGATGCAAGGTTTACTTCTGCTTTTCTCCAACAGCCTTTCTCTCTCTGGCTACTCAGACTGATTTTTGGTGGACCCTACAGATTGCCTGGAAGGCTTTTTGGTTTGATGCACTAGAAGAAGAATTTAGTAGTGCTTTTAATTGCTTCAAACAACTGTTCCTCAAACTCCATTTTTGTCCTGTCTAATTATATTTTTACATTTAATCTGCCAGAGTTTATGATCCTTTTTATTTTCTTCATTTGGATACAGCTTCTGCTTTTTGAATGATGCCTTCTCAGTTCTAATAACCACTTTTACTTCCCAAATCTTTAGCTCACTGCTCCACCAAACCCACTTTTAATTGTTTCTCAAGCTTTTACAACACAGAGCATGCACTGAAACTGTACTTTCAGTAGAACGTTCTTCTGCAGCCTCTATACTGCCTGTAAAGATTTCATTCTGTTAGTTATCTCTTCTAGTTTCTTGTTAACAAACTTCCTCATATTCACATACTTTGACTTCTTAAAGATTAATGTATCTGTGGGGTTTTGATCATTGCTGAAACCCAGAGGGATATTGGATCTACACTACACTACAGTCACTGCTACTGAATGGTGCATTTCCTGTGAGATTCTGAACCAAACTTTGTATATTATTTAGTATCACAGTGGCAAGTACTTTGGGATCCTGAGGTGAACAGAATTCAATGTAAAAAGGAGATAGCTCAAGTACTCAGAGCGGTATCAATACAACTGATTTAAAAGCAATATGAGAGAGATGGGTTTAGGAAGTTATTTTAGAGTAGTAGATAGTTAGGGAATTTACCATAGCCCATTGAGAGGTTAATGACTAACTGAAGACCGACTGAGGTTAATATCACTGGAAAAGCAGAGTTGAGGTCAGCTGAGAGATATGTAGACAGTGCAATGGAGTGACTGCAGGCAGTAACAAGAACAAATAGAGGAGAGAAAATGCTGGATCAGGAAAATAACTTTGGTAGCAGTATTTGGAATGGATTAGAAGGAGGATCAAGGAACATTTCCGGTTGCAGAGTGAGTCATGAGGAGATAATGTGGCTTTTCTCCACACTAACTCTTTTATGCAAACAACTTTTCCTCTGTGCGAACTGGGCCACTGTCCTGAATGCATTTGGACAACGAGACCCCAGCCTGAAATCAGGTAATATATTTTAATCAAATTCAGACTTCATAAAACTTTAACCTGAATGCATTCAATTGTGATAGGAAGTAAAGATCAAAAGTTGTAAGAGGGACTGATGGTCTTGAAAAAATACCAAAAAGTACTGCAACGCTGTGAGAATACATGTACCATACTGCATGGAGGATCCTCCACTAAAGGCAAAATTGGTAGAATAACATCAGGTCAAAAATGCTAACAGAAGGCTAATCCTTTAACTAATTATAGTGCTGCAGAGGAACGTTTTTTATGCAAAGCAAGTGGGTAATTTTGTGTTACTATTTTACATGTGAGTATTATTTATCGAGGAAATGTAATAATCTATCTGCTTAGGTAGTGCTTTTCTCCCTGGCTCCCAGCCCTTGGCTTAGGAATGAATGTGTGTAGGATGAATGTTTGCAGTAGTAACTATTCTATTTTAACCTGAGTTATTTGGCCCTATACATGCTGTGTGCATCAGGAATCTGTTTGTGGGGGCCTTTCTGGGAAACAGTAGACTAGTGGAGTATTGAACTTGGTATAATACGAATCTCTCAATAAATAAAAAATCTCCTACTAAATCTCCTTTTACAAAGTCTGAGAAGAGAGATCTGTAGCATTACACCTGTGTATGAATCGATTTCAATCAGCCTTCAGGAGGTTTCAGGCTGTGTTAGCTGTAGGATAGCATAGTGCAACAGCAAAACTTTCCTTACTTCCCTTATTGACAGTTTTGTTATGAAACATAGAATACTTAGATTGAGGAGATTCATCCCAATATTGCAGCCACACAATCTTGTTGTCTTCACTTCTTGCCTACTCTCCATAAGACCACTATTTTCCCAGTCACATGCAACAGTGTACCAGCTTCTCTGGATAAGCCGTATTTGGAGACAAATTAGATCCCTAAAAGAAAAAAAAAATAGTTTTCTGTCTTTTTTTTTTTCATAGCTTTTTCTGTGTTTAGGAAATTGGGCCAACTTTTTTGTTTAAGAATACTCTAACTCAGATATGGGCAAGGTGAGAGGTTAGAGGCCTCATTGTTAATGAGAGAGACAGCCTCTGATTTTTACACTAATTGAAGCATTTACATTTTTCAGCAGAAATAAAATGCAAAACTAACACATTCCTTGGAGATTTATAACCCCACAATGGATTCTCCTATCCTCTCTCCCTTAATTATCCCAAATTATCTCAACCCTCATGAAGAAGAAAGAAATTAATATTAATATTCCATTTAGAACATACTCTAAAATGCAGTAGAAAATGGAAGCAATAATAATGATAAAAAGGGTAGCTGAGATGATTTGGAATATATAATCTTTCTTCTCTTCATTGCAGCTTCCTTATACTAGAGTAACCTAGGAAAAGTCTGTCTTGCATTCATTTAGGAGAGCAGTTTTTGTACTGCATTGACTTTCAGTATTTCAGAAAAACTAGGTAGAACTTTTCTCAGTTAAATGCAATATTTTGGCTTCCTGCCTTGATCAGAAAGAAAAATTAAGGGTAAAAGAAATTAGATAGCTTGTTTGCAAGTGTATTTGTACATGGCAGGGCAAATAGACAGGGAAGGCTCATTACTGGAGAACAGACAGGAAAAATAGCAAAAAAGAAAAGAGCAGGTATAAACTGGAGATGAAATGAATCAGAAATTATAGTTTATACTGAAAGAAGAGAAGGAATTACAGTTAGCTGAAGAGCAAACAATGAGGTCAAATTAATCAGAAACTGCAAATGTTCAATCTCTATTAAGTTACATAGGCCAAGGAAAAGGAACTGCTTGCAGAGAAGAGACTGTGACAGAAAGGTGCAACAGGAAAGGGTGTGAGGAAGAAGGAAGAATGTGCCTTCATTTAGCTGATGACACCAATGAACATTGTAAAGCCTCATTTAGCCACCGTTTAATTGCTGATAGTGTATTGAAGGTTTCTAACCGATCTTGGCTATTCAAGAATGGTTCCCAGCTCTTGCCCCAAATTCCATGCACCCCACTTTAAGGCATTACCTTGGGGTTCCCAGTGCCTTGGAAGTTGGTAGCTTTTTGGTATAAGTAGAAGTGAGGCTTAGATTTGTTTTAGAAGTGGCCTAAAAGTGGAAAAAAAGCTTGTGAGGACAATCCTTATTGTTGGGGAGCCATCCACTCTGGACCAATGTGTAAACCTAAGTTCAGCTTCAAGCTGGAAGGCAAATTGTATATCTGGATCCCACAAGAACTTGTTCACCCTGTTCTGTGTAAATTGGTTCAGTACTGCACTACCAATAACTCTCAAAAAAAAAAAATTATCATTGTGAGAACCTTGGCCCACATCTACCTCACCATACACTTTCTGCTGTATTTATGCTATCATATAAAAATACGTTTTTCTTTTTTTTGTGTGAGTGTGTGTGCTAAAGTAGATTATTTTAAAGAGAAAAAGGATGTAGAATAACTCTCTACTCTTTTATTTTTCTAAACTCTATTTCACCATCTTATAATAACTTTGACAGGTTGCTGTAAGAGTAGAAGACATCAACCAAAGTGAGGGCCATCTGCAAAACTGTTGCATACGGCATCACATATTGGGCTAGAGAAGGGATGGTGGGAGAAAAGACTGCCTTATTAAAGAAAATCAACAAAGTCTGATATTAAAAAGGGTGACAACAGACTTGAGATCAGCTGTGAATTAAAGAAGGCGTTTTGCTGTTGCTCTTTTGCTTGAAATTAGCCTTTACTGTTTTTCTAACACTTTGCCTGCTCTGCTCGGCTTGCTCAGCTTTCAGGGATTGAAGGCATATTTGTGAGGAGCATTGAGAAATGCAACTACACTTGAGTCTGGCAATATAAAGGAGGTAGTGACACTGCTCAGTGTCCCATGTAACTGGGGGCTTATTGTGCATCTGATAAAGTCTACTGTCACAAGTGACCCTAGTGCAGCCCTATCTCCAGGTCACCGGAGAACGTGGTGGATGTGCTGGGTGCAGGTGCTGCACTACCATGCACTACTATGCTGCACGTGCAGTGGAGCTCACACTTGTTATGCATGCAGAGTGCATCTGCAGCACATGGACAGAACTGGACCGTATGCTGGTTCAGCTGCCTCACTGTACTTGGCTAATCTGGGTTAGTATATGCTGCTAATGTTGCAGTGGAGCTGGGAAGTGTTGTGGTTTGCATGTTAATTTTTAGTCTGGAGAGTCTGAGAAATCAATTTCTGTGTCTCAGCCTTCTTGTACAGGTATAAACATTTTTGAAGAAATGCTAGGTCCTAATGCAGTATTTTATTGTTCTTTTCAATCTAGGAGCTTTAAGTTTAAACAAACAAAATCCTGTACCCCTGCATCCACAACTTTATGTAAAAGTAAGAATGAAAACCAAGCCAGAACAAAGACCAGTGCTAAGGATAATAGTAGCAGCTATATGGTCTTGGTATGAGTGTTTGCTTTAAATAATTACTAGTGAATATGTGACCTTTAAGCATAACAGTTAGGAAACTTGATTTTGTTTTGTTTAGCCTGATGCAACAATTTCCATGTTATGCATTGCAAGAACACTTGCAATCCACCATTGAGAAATAGTGATATCATGGAGAAAGCACTGGACTGATATTTTAATCTAAGTATAGTCATATACTTTCTACATTAATTTGGCTAAAAAATAGTCTCTTTTGCTAGAATTTTCTTGTGTCTGAAATGAGAATGATAATCCCATAGTTCCAGTGTGTGACAAATACATGAGCAGTAATAATATTTACTAAACTGTTACTAATTTAATTTTTATCTTGTCCAGTTATTTGAGAAAACAGCTATCAAAAGAACCTGACCACAGGTTTGCTCACTACCTCAAATGAAAGCTGCTACATTACAGGTCTAACATGAATTGACTACCTCATGCTGGAGTGTTGGATGTCCCAGGAGGAGAAATTAAAACAATCTGTTTAAATTCTTGAACAACTAATGCTGAAAGTATCATATGACCAAGCACAACTGTTACTGACTTCATAACCACTGTTTCTGTAGCAGTCATAGCAATGATGCATATTAGATATGATACTCATTAATTTTGTCCATTAAATTAGAAGAGGTGAGGCTAAA